>JAAFCF010005748.1:15132421-15143653 GCA_013389785.1 Helicorthomorpha holstii | reverse complement strand
TTTTTCGACGAATATTTCACTAATTGCGTACGAGAATCCATCTTGCACGTTCTCAATGCATTTTTCCCATCTGAAATTTTAGTTAATTACTATTAGATCACTAGTAGGGTTAAGTATAACTGTAGTTGACCTTTCAGATCTGTTTTTAGCGCCACCTATGACCGTTTGAAAGTCAAAATAGAGCCTCTCGATGATTCCATAGGCGTCTTCTTTGGCAAACATGATGAAGTTCCACGTGATGTAATTGGCTAAAAGGCTGTTGTATGACGTCATTAATTGTTTTAAAGATTAAATTAGGAGATTTCAGTATAACACATAAGGATAGTAATTAATTACCTTTTATCAGTGGCGTTTAAAATGCGAAACAGCTTGGACATGTAATTTGGTTCATTGACAATGATTTCTTCGTCAGCTGTGATGTCATCAACTCCCACCAGGGCTTTGATAAAGCTGGTCCAATTCAACAACTTCAAAATTTCAATTTTATTTTATCTTATTTTGTTTTTAAATAATAGCAAGAATTGAATTACTTTGACTTCCGGGTCTGTTAAATTTTGCAACTGGCCTATGGTCATCCGATTGTACTTTCGGGTTGTGTTTTGCCTTTCAACAAAAGACGAGCTAATCTGTATAATTAATTTTTTAATAGTCACGATTTTACGTAATAATGAATTTATTTATTTATTTAAATTATTGTTTGTTACATTAGCAAATGCTGTCTCAAGGCTGATGAGATCTTTAGCCATTGAATCAACTTCCTCATTGACGTCACCAACAAGGGCTTTTGTGACGTTGGTTATTAGGTAGTGATAGGCTTCAAGGACATGCGAGTATCCTTCAGGGTCTAAGTAATAGTCGTTGTCCAAATTCATGTCGGCTTGGTCAATCTTTAGAAAGAAAAAAAAAAAGAAAACAGTAAAATAAGTGACTATTTAGGCTTCAACATTTGCTTATAAAATTGGTAACTGTATTTTAGTTTTATTTATCAAAATAGAAATTTTAAATGACTATATTTGAGGTTTTGTGACTAATTTCGTTGAACATTATTGGTATTTATCAGAAAATGACTTTGATTTAGTAGGCTATGATTTGTTTTTAGTTGAAATTGACATATTTGTTAGAAAATGACTTGAGTTTAGTTTAAAATGAATTGTTTGGTTGAAAATGACTTTTTTTTGGTTGAAAATGACTTTTTTTGGTTGAAAATGACTTTTTTTTTGGTTGAAAATGACTTTTTTGTTTTAGTTGAAAATGACTTTTTTTTTTTTAGTTGAAAACGACTTTTTTTTAGTTTAAACTGAACTTTTTTAAGTTGAAAATGACTTGTGTTTTGTTGAAAGTGACTTGTGTTTAGTTGAAAGTGACTTGTGTTTAGTTGAAAGTGACTTGTGTTTTGTTGAAAGTGATTTGTATTTGGTAGAAATTGACAAGATTTGGTCAAAAGTAACAAATTTCCAACAAAAATTATCCAAACTCACATAAATGATATTTGCTGATGTATTTTTTTCATCCACTCCCACATCCACTGCAAATAATGGGGCATTTCCTACTATGAGATTATTTAGCAAGGCATCCACAAAGTCAAAGCTATCACTGGTCCATAGGCCCTTGTAGATCAAAGGGCTTTCACCCACGTTATCCACCAGCCACTCTAGCACTTCGGCCACCGATTCATTCACAGCTAAAACCATTCATTAATTTTTAAAAATAATTAATTAAAAATCTTATTATTACAACTGATTAAATTATAATTAACTTTACCAAGGCATTCGCTATAAATGTTTAATGCAGTGGTCATTGTTGTACTCAGATTGGACCATTGCTGGGCATCATCAAGCATCTCTGAAATTAAGCAATTAGAATTCATTGATTATATATTTTTAATGCTAATTTTTGCATTATTTTGAGTCATGAACTTTGAATTTTTAATGGTTGGTGCTGATAATAGCTCAATTAGGCGCTGAAAATAATTAGCTATTGGTTTAAGGAACTAAATTAGCTGAATTGCACTCTTGTTTTACGCTGACATTATTGGAAAATTGTGTAATTTGAATGCACATAAAGAAACGAGACTAATTAACATCAGTTCTAATTGGGATTTGTCTTATTTTTTCATTGCATTGGAATTCTATTGAGTTCAAAGAAATAACAGAAATGAACAGAAGAGAAGAACATAAATTTTGAAAATCAATTAGATTTTAGACTTAGAACGTGATTCTAAGCAACCTGATTTGGTTATTAGAAACTTCAATTTAGAATTTTTAGAATTTCCTATTTTTAGTTAAAATTCGAATGTTTTGATATCAAAATTCGAGCTTTTGATTTAGAACACTTTTACTTTGTTAAACTTTTTTTTTTATTAAATTTTCGAATATTTTAAATTTTTTGCAACAATTCGAACGTTTTGATATTAAAATTCAAGCTTTCAATTTAGAACACTCTTACTCAGCTCAAATTTTCTTTTTTAACTTTCGAATGTTTTTTTTTATTTCTTTTGAAATGAATAAATGAATGGGGGAAAACCCTTTGAGGTATTTTTGCATCTACTCTATTATTAATATTTTATGCTAGGAAATGTGAAAAACTGTATTTTTTTTCTTCTATTTAGCAATTTTAATTTGTATAACATGACGAATCATTCAGTGCATATACTATATACTATTATGCCTATTATGTTATATTGTCATGGTGTTATACAATACAAGTTAAGGGAAATCCTATTATCCTTTTGTAGCTTTATAATTATACAGTACATTATTGAGCAACTTTTATTTAAAAAAAAATAAATGAAATAATTTATTTTGATTACCTTGAAGTTTGTGTTTGATATTTTCACCTACAATGGTGAATCTTCCAAATTCAATTTTATTTGCTGGAACTGGATTGTTCTTTACAAAGTTTCCACAGGCGTATGAGTAAAAATTACGACATGGATTCACTTCCATGTTCATGGATTCCAATAGATTTACAGCTGTTTAGGTTAAATTTAGTCAGTTAAATATTTTTTACATGTCAAATTTACATTTGGATATAATGGACTAAGTTTTGACTTTTTAAATGAATTTATTAGGTTTTTTTATGTTTTTTATTGCATTTAAATTTTAACTTATTTTAGTAAATTACTTATTTTTTTTAATTTTATTTTCTTAAATTTGTTATTTTTTAAAAAAAATTTTTTTTAGTTTTTATTTATTTTTCCTAAATTTTAATTTTTAGTTTATTTTTCTAAAATTTTTAACTTTAATTTCTTAAATTTTTAATTTTGTTAAAAAAAATTTTCTCTAAATTTTTAATTAATTTCTCTTTTATTTTTATTTTATTTTTTTTAAAAAAAAAAACCTTTCTTCATCATTTTGCAAAATTTTTATTCAAATTTTTTTTTACGTTATTTTTGTTTGCTTTCCTAAATTATTTTCATTTACTTTTCTTAAATTTTTATTCATTTTCCTAAATTAGTTTTATTTATGAATTTTTTAAATCTTAATTTTTTATTTGGTTTTTTTAAAATACTTTTTCCATTAAAACTAATGTTTTTTTAAACTGTTATTAATCTTTCTAAATAATTCTTTATTGTGTATACTGTAAATGTTAAAATTATAGACTTTAAATTTTAGTCCTTTATACCGAAATTCTCAATAAACCATTAATTAAAATTCATAATAAATAATTAAAATAAATCTTAACCTGTTTCATTACAAATGGTGGTATTGCAAACTCCATTAGCACTTGCTAATTAATTTTCCCAAAATAAATAAAAAACAATTAATTACAACAACAACAACAACAAAAAAAACAAAGAAATAGAACACTAAATGTTTATATACTTAGATGAAAATTCCCAATCAAGTTTAAAATCGTTCCAAACGTAAAAAGAACAAAAAATCTTTCCTAATTTAAAAATTAAAAAAAAAGAACAAAATTGAAATAAAGAATAAAAAAAAAGAACAAAATTGAAATAAAGACTAAAAAAAAAAGAACAAAATTGAAATAAGAATAAAAAAAAGAACAAAGAAATAAATTTACCTTATAATTGAAGTTCATCCTTAATTTAAACCGTTTTAATTTGTACACTAAATTAAATCCAAATTAAAACTAAAAAAAAAGCAAGGTCTTCTTTTCTTCTTCTTCTTCTTCCTATTGTATTATTTCTTGATAGACACACATTTTGTTCTTCCGTTTGATTTCTTCTTCAAACTTCAACTGTTTTAATATTTGATCAGTCACTGTGCCACCTTCTATTCACTAGGCTTGTACTTGTACTCGTACTTGTCAATGCCAATGGCAAAATAGCAATAAAAGCAAAAACCTTTTTATATTTTTGATTTTTTTCTTCTTCTTTTATTTGTTACTTTACTTTTTTTACATTTCAACTATTTTGTTGGTTTATGGAAATTTATTACAAGTCTCATCCCTCATTCAACATTGTACAGGGTGACTCACCAATTACAACATAGTAATTATTTTGCACTCATTAAAATTTCTGAAGCTCCTCCCACTATATTGACACTTGTCAATTTTAACAATGGGAAAAAATGTAATAACTACACTTGAATTTTGGCTTCTACTTTCGCTATTTTGAAATCTTTACTGTGCTATTTTCTCAGTCTTGAAATTTTGCCAAAAATATTAAAAACTATTAGCACTGACTGCCATTTTTACTATTTTTTAGTTACTTATTTATTCTTTGTAATGTTTTAGTATAGTAAATAATAGTTACCAGTAAGTCATTTTTTGGTTGCTTTTGGTCATTCTATGATTGTTTTTGGTCATTTTATGGTTATTTTTGGTCATTTTATGTTGGTTTTTGGTTATTTTATGTTGGTTTTTGGTCATTTTTTTGTTGGTTTTTGGTCATTTTATGTTGGTTTTTGGTTATTTTATGTTGCTTTTTGGTCATTTTATGTTGGTTTTTGGTCATTTTATGTTGGTTTTTGGTCATTTTATGGTTATTTTTGGTCATTTTATGGTGGTTTTTGGTTATTTTATGTTGGTTTTGGTCATTTGAAGGTTGTTTTTGGTTATCGCTGTCATTTATTGTTCAATTATGCATAGTTTTTGGTCATTTTTGGCAAATGTTAGGTCATTATTTGCTAATCGTTGTAATTTATTTATTTATTATTTCTTTTATTTTTTTTTTTACAAAGTTTTGACCTTAAATTGATCATCGTTTCAATAGATTGTTTTAAACATTTTTGCCATTTCTGTCATGGCCTTAGTCTATTTTTCCATATTCACACAGCATTTAGTAATTATTTGTACCAAAACTTGAGTTATTTTATCTCCTCTATAACCTAACAAACCAATAACAAATTTACCTTTAACTAACTTTGTCGAGACTTTTAATAAAGGGGGGAGGGAGGGAGGAAGAGGGGGTGGACCTTGATGCCAACTAAGTGTTATTTTGGGTCACATTCGGCTAAAAATAAACATCCAAATTTTCACAATCATTTATTAAATTCGTTTCTTAAGAAATCAAGTAAAACACCTTATAACATTTTTTTTTAAATTTAAATATGACTTGTTGTTGTGGTCACCCTGTATTGGATATGTTTGATTGGTTTTTCTTGATGAGGACGAAGCAATGGTGCGGGTGGGAACCGGTTACATTAACAAAAAACTTATTTTTTTTTTTTCATTTCATTTTTTTTTCTTTAATAGCCTTGAAATGTTTTAGCACTGATAAAAAAAAATCCTATAAAAAATATTATCTCTGATGAACAAATGTTTCAATTTACATCTATTTGCCATGTCAACCCCCTCATCCTCCTCCCCCTCCTCCTTCTCCTCCCTTAAATTGCAAAATTTATTAGTAACTATTTGCAAATTTATTAATTTATTAGTATTTTCAATACTAAACAAATATCAAGCACAGTGGAGCTGTTGTTTACCGTTAATGCCATTCAACGCTCATTTACAACCAAACAAAATCAATGACATTTTACCAATTAATTATTAATCACTTCAATTTTCCATCAGCCGGTAGGCGCCGCCACGATATGCCATTTAAAACACTGTGTGAAAAACGTTTGAGCGATTGACACCCTGTATTGCATGTATTTTATATGGAGCATATACAGGGTGCTAGTTGAATTTTTTTATTCAGCAGCATTTTTAATGGTTTTTTGGCCATAACTCAGGAACTAGACTATGAAAAAACTAAAATAAAGTTTCAAACGACGGATAATTACAAGACCTTCAATTTGAGTATTTGAACATCCGGATAAGTTATTAACTTCCGGTCGAATACTCTTTAAAATATCTAAAAAGTAAGAATTTTAGAGGTTTTTTGGTCATATTTCAGGAACTATACGATGCAGCAAATAAAAATAAGTACCAAAAGATAGAGAATTATTAGACCTTTAATTAGAATATTTGAACACTTGGTTACGTTAATGATTTCCAGTCTAAAACGTTTAATTACTGACAACAATTAAAATGTAACATTTTAAGTTATTTTGTATGAAGTGGTAGCGCATGCGTATTGTGCAGATGAAGTTGGTTACATTTTTAAAAACGTTCTAAATTTTAAATATCGAATCATCGACAGCCATTGATTTAAAGTTTAGCCGCATGGTTAGCTATCAACTTTTCACTTATTATTTAGCTTATTCACTTATTATTTTTACTTGGGTTTAACAAGAAATTTATATTAAAATGGAAACAGGAGATAAGAGTGAGTTGTCCGACGTATTATCTGGAATTGAGTTAAATGAACCTAGTGAAAATGACAGCCTAATTAGAAGTCCAGTTAGAGATTTACAACATGAAGTTACAATACTTCGAAAAGAACTACAGAACATTAGGTAAATTCATCTTCATTAATTAGTGTTAATTATGGGAAGTTGCACTTACATGTTTTATTTAACTAGAATTAAAATGTCAAATATGGACAGGGTACATCAGAAGTTTATGGCTGACATGAGGATTCAGCTCAAGTCATCATTCTCCAATGGTAAATTTTCCAACGGTAAATTTGGTTATTTAGAAAACCCAAATCGAGTCTCTTAAGCTCTCCAAAGCTTTTAGGACGAAAAAGGCTGTAAAAAATGTAACTTAATAGTTAAACTAGTTCACAAATGTAAGAATTTTACTTCTTGGGACAAGTTTTTCGTTCTTAAAAGTAGAAACATGGTTTCTAAAAGTAAGATTTTGGTTCTTAAAAGCATGATTTTGGATCCTGTATGCCAAAATTATGGACTGTAGTCTTGTAGAACCAAAATTTTAAGTTTTAAGAACAAGAAACTATACAACTGAAATAAGTAAGCTATCAAATTATTTCGCAAGAACCAAATTTTGTCCTAAAAGCCAGATTTAAGTATTTCAAAGTCATATCTTAGTGATTTGGCGTTGATTTAGAAGTGTCTATTGTTTAACTACATTTTATTGTTTTTAAAATCGCAGATGATATGAAAATGAAGCCAATTGGATACTTGGAGTCTCCATTTTCCTGTAAAAATGCGACTCCTCGTCAGCCAACGGTTTGCGAAGATGCCAAAGCCAAGCTAAAATTGCTTACAAATGTGTTGAACAACCCAAAACATGCTTTGGAAGGTCTGGAGCAGTTCTCTCATGTCTGGTAGTAAAAAAAAATACGTCTTATCATTAAAAGAATTAATTGGAAATGGCTTTGCTTTATTTTAGGCTGATATTTGTGTTTCATCAAAACAAGCAGGGCTGTTATAAAAAAGGCAAAGTGGCTCCTCCAAGGCTAAATGGAAAGAAGATGGGAGTTTACGCAACCAGAAGTCCACACAGGATTAATCCAATTGGACTGTCTCTAGTCAAATTAGATAAAATAGAAGGTCTGAAAACGATTGTTTAGTGTCGTCATAAGAAATTCTGGTGCCTTGAAGCTTGATTTAACCATTAGACGCTAAATCTTGTGCTTTGAAAGTTGTATTTACTTATCAGAAGTTAAAATTTTATTACAGAAAAGCCAAATTTAGCTATGAGAAACTAAATATAGGGTTTTAAAAGCCTAATTTAGTCATGAACAGCTAAATTTAGTATTTTAAAAATAAATTTAGGGTTTTAAAAGCCAGATTTAGGCTTTTAACGCTAAATCTATTGTTTCAAAAGCCAAATTTAGTCATGGAAAGCTAAATTTAGCATTTTAAAAGATAAATTTAGCGACCAGAATCTAAATTCAGTTACTGAGTTTTCATTTAGTGTCATAAATATCAAGTTTGAGTCCTGCAAATCAAGATTGAACGTCTTAAAAAGCCTCTCTTGCATCTTATTTGCCGAATTTCTCTTTATGTTTATGTTTTAAACTATAATTTATTATCTTTATGCTGTTAAATTAACGTCTTATTTCTCCTTTACTAGCTGACACCCTGCATTTTTCTGGAATCGACATGATCGATGGAACTCCTATCCTTGACATAAAGCCATACATCCCATGCTACGATGATCCTAGTAAATCATCAGCTGGTGCAAAGACTGAAGAAGAACCTTCGTCGGCAGTTGAAACGGAAGAGACGGTTTCGGTGGCCAATTGGATAAAATCACCTGAGATTGAAAAGCTAAACGTGAGATTTACACCGACAGCTGAAAGACAAATTAGTCAACTAATTAGCTCGAATGAAGAGCTGAAGACGCGATATCCAAACTCAAGTTTAGTGCAGTCCATTCTGGCAGCTATTATGAGGGAAGATCCACGCTCAGTGTACAGGAGAACTCGGTGCCAGCAGATGCTTTACTTCTTCATCTACGACGCTTTCCATCTCACTTGTTGGGTCGATGAGCAGGAAAAAATCATAGAAGTGGTCAAGGTTGACCAAAACATCAAAAAAACTGGAGAAAGTCACGTAAATTTATAGCAAATAGTTTTTGTAATAAATTAACTTAGGATTTTTAATTTAATGGTTTTGTATAACGCTATGCGAGTTGCGCACTTGTTCGAATTTTTTAAAATCGAATATTTTAAAAATTCAAAACAATAAAAACCGCTCCATTGATGTTTTAACAGAACGTGACAACATTTGAAAAACGTTCTCTTTTTTCAAATGTTGATGGTTTTACAGTTTGTAACAAAAATAATAAAAAACAATAACAAATTTGGCAAAATAGTTGCATTTAAATACAAAATTTACACGAAATATATCAAATTGAACTCAACATCTGACAAAATGTAACGAAATTGGAAAACATTGTACTAAACTTTTGAAACGTTAACAATGTACAAAACTGTACATTTCGCAAAAAATGTTCCAAACTTTGCTAAACATTTAGCAAATATTGGTAAAATGTGCACTAAATAAACTGAATTACAAGAAACTTAGTAAAACATCTTAATTTTCTTAGGTGCTTCTTTGAATTTCCAATCCTACAAAAGTAAATAATGGTAATCATTTACTACAGTGGAGTTTCCCGTATTCGTTTCACAACAATCCATCATTTCTTCATCTTCATCAGCTTCCAATTTCCTTGGAGACCTGGTCACCGTCATTTTCTCCAAAACATTGTCCATCACATGATCAATTTCCCAATACTTTAGTTCAACCTCCTGCGCATGTCTCACATAGTTCGTCCACATTTCAGGTGTCACTAGTTCCAGTGCAGCGTCCGTGAGTTTCTTCAGCCCAGTGGCCGGTTTAGAGGTCTGATTTGTTGTTACAAAGTTTTTAACTTGACTCCAAACAAGTTCAATTGGATTCAAATCACCGTGATAAGGAGGCAGTCTCAACACAGTGTGGTCATGCTCTTTGGCGATGGAATCAATGACGTAGCCAGTGTATCTATGCTGCACTGACTTCACCAGCTCAAACAGCTCAGCTTTGACGGCGTCAGGCGTCCAGGTGACGTATTTACTTGTCAACCATTTCTGAATTTCTTCTTTCGTTGAGCTGAGAGTTGGAATTTTCTCCAGGTGAACGCAACGGTAAGGAGCGCTGTCCATCACAACGACGCTGTTTGGTTCCAAGTTGGGCAGCAGTTGTTCCTGAAACCACTTTCGGAACCGATCACCGTCAATCTCGTCACGGTAATTTCCGCTTTCTTTCTCTAATTTATGAAACAGTTTCACTCCTTTCACAAAGCCACTTTCACTTCCAGCGTGAAACACTACCAGACATCTTCCTCCTCCTCCAGCGCTACCACTTTTTCCAGGTGATGTTTGAGGTTTTAAAGGTTTAACGCAGGTTTCGCCCAAGTAATATACTTTCCTTCCAGCCTGTCGATGCTGGCAAATGTCTCTCAGGAACCGGTGTCTCCAGGCGATTATATCAGCGCGCTCCAACAGACCACTTCCACCTTTTTGCTTGTGGAAATGGAACCCAATGTCATGAAGGATCCTGATAAAAGTAGTCAAACCAACCGACATTTGTAACTCTGGATCATTGCACACGTCTTTTAAAACTTTGTTTGGAGTTGGGACGTCGTTTCGGCTGAAAAAGGCGTACACTTTCCAGCGAATGGCGTTAAAAGTTAAGTCACCGTATTTGACAGATCGAGCATTTGGTCTGGCTTTGGTCTCTGTTTTACGTCGTGGTTCTGTCAGCTGAGCAGAGTGCTTTAGTTTGTAGACGGTTGAGTAGTGGACACCGGTCAGGGCTCCACTGCGTTTCATATTGGTGGTTACACATTGGTTGGGATGTTGCTCTTGAAGTTTATCAAGAACATTAATGATTATTTGTTTACTTTGTTTTCGTAATCGGTCATTTGTTGACAAGGGTTTGAAATTCTCAGTGTCAATTGTAATTCCGGACGACATCACACCACAATTGACTGTTAATTACTGGTATCTATTTTCTAATAACATTTGTAGTGTTTTCTCACCGGAAATCAATCAATTTGCCATTGAACGATTGAAAAAAATAGCAAAATTTAATGCCAAATCTTGTAATGCGAACGTTGTAGCAGACGAGAAAATGTCAAATGTTTGAGACGCGGGTCAAATGTTGATTATCAGTAATGAGCTTAACGTTACTGTATTATCTGACGTCATCCCATAGGATTATCATTAAGCTCGCGAGTCAGCGGTTGATTAATAATGACGTCACAATTGGGAGTGGCTTAATGTCGTTTTCATTTTTCAAATTTTGTTCGATGACCGTTCTGTTGGCAGTTTGTGCTAATTCGACGGTTATTTGAATTTTTTGGTGAAATATTTTCGAACAAATCAATGGCTAAACGCGGTATACGCAAACGCATTTCGTCAATAAAATTGATGGATCTTAGTGATGAAAATTTAGGGAAAATATTCTCGTACTTGCCCTACAGTCAAATCTC
>JAAFCF010005748.1:15096374-15115059 GCA_013389785.1 Helicorthomorpha holstii | reverse complement strand
ATTTCAGGTTTTTGCTTGGCAATGATTCCAAGGAAACTCTGCATTCCTTCAAAGAAATCCTGAAACGAAAAAGTACATGCACACACAAAAAAAAGTTATAATATTTCACACACACAATCTCCACAGAAGTACTTACGATTTCTTAGCCGCAGCACCGCTGTCCGAAGCGTCAAATGGTTGAACTTTCCTTTTTCTCCCTCTTTTAGCAGGAGTTTTCGGCATCAGATCCCCAATTATACTTTCTCGGTCTCTATAACACAAAGCATCAATAATTAATCAAAGTAAATGTACTGTAATTTAAAAAGAAAATAATCTTACTCTCGCTTCAACATTTTGGCTGTTTCGATCACTTCTTTGCACCATTCAACATGAGCCTGAGCGTCTTCATAAAGTTTTCGAATTGCTTCATCAGCCATGTCACTTAGCATCTTCACTGCCTCAAGAAGTTCTTGTTTATTAGCCATTGTGATGTTTGGAAAAGCAAAACTTGGAGAAAAATAAAAGTTAAATTAGACATTGACATACAAAAATCTTAAAAGATCAAGGGTTGTTGATACAGTACAACTTTAGCACAGCAATACTTCCGTCAAAATTAAAACACAAATACAATATTCAATTACATATTAGATATCATTTAAACTTTGTAAAATATATATACAGTTACATTGATAAAAATATTATACAAATTCAACTTTTGAATCCTTAAAAAACATTCAAAACGGCTGTTGTTTTGACGCCATTAATTTTAAAAGATTGTTCGAAACGTGCAAAGTCTTTCCCGTTAATTTTCGTTTACGTTTTAAATGATTATATTAACATAATTTCTCACTTACTTCAATCACAATGGCAAAATCTCTACAGTTTTCACTTCAACAGTTGGTAAATGTCAACAAATTTTCAAACTTTTTAAGTCGTCTTTATCAACCACACATTCAGCAATAATCCGCGCCTCGCAGTTTCCCGCCTTTTAACGGTTCTTTTTTAACCTTGCGGTCTCTTACCAAATGTATTTACTTGCTAAAACTGAAGCAAAATTATAATGGGATTGGTGGCACTGCATCAAAGAAATGTGTAATTTCAATGTAATAGCGATCCTAGCGGTGGTTTAACACCATTTTTCAAAACCAATCACCAGTAGCGCTACAGTCGCAAAGTAACTACTGCTATGCATATTTAATATTATTTTATTCAAATTTCAACGTTCGAATTGATATGTTAACTACTGAATGTTTGAATATGTGTATCCCAAGGTTCTACTCGCGAGACATTGAAATTTGTTAAAATTGTCAAAAAAAATTGATTAGATTTTTATTAAAAAAAATTTTCAATATTAAAACGTAAATAAATTGCTTTTCAAATCAATAATAATCAGACAATCACATCAATGTGACATACGTTTTTATTATCTATAATCATAATGCATTATTTTGATGATTAAAAATACAAAATCTTATAATTATAATGAATAAAAATTCACTTACAAACATATAAACACAAGCTATTTGTATTATCTTCTATGCTAAAATTAATAAATCTTTAAAAAGTTTAATTATCATAATAAAAATCATAATTTGGTGGATCATCTGGAATGGGAGGTGGATCCTTGGGTATTTTAACTCCCTCCGTGTCTAACAGCCTCAGCTTAATATCCATACTAAGCAGCGTTTCTAAATCATTTTTAGCTTCATCACTTGGCATTTGATTGCCAAGCATAGCACTAATCCCATCGATCCAATAATCTCTAATCTGCTCGTTTGGGGCTACAAAGTCCAACGAGCCAACTTCCGAGTCTAAAACTATAGAGAAAGCCAAATGGGCGGTGGATTTTTTGGTTTTCGAGTCCTTCATGTGTGGACACTCTTTCCCAGTCAGAAGACTTTTCATCTCCACAACTGAGACTTTATTTGGTAGTTGTTCAATGCTTGGTCCGCTGGAGTTCTCGCTGCAGTCTCCAAAGTGGAGAATTTTATGATTTGGAGACAAACGACAGTACCAGAACTTATCTTTAAGCCGCTGACCTTTGGCTGAATACTTGGTAAACAGACTTCCCTCCACCAAATAATTCAGTCTTTGCTGGCGTATTAGGCTCAGAATTTCAGGGGAAATGTGCTCACGAAGATCAACGATTGGTTTGGCTTGACTCACCCATTCTTCACGGTTGTTTCTCTCTTGTTGCCAAATGCTGGTGATCTCGCTGTATGGCAGATTGTTCAGTTTTGCCTTAAATGACTCCAACGACAGTGCATCACTTGTTAAAGCTCGAGTTATTTGCTCCCGAACAACACTAAACACCTGAAAAATAGTTTAAGTAATTTAACTTTAAATGAAAGACACACTTTAGTGATAAAATCTTGCAGTTAGGACACCGATTATTTAGATCCCTAAAGATAACTACAGTATTAACTTTTAAAAACACTGACATAAATTTTGCTGTAGAGGCCCAAAGATTTGTTCCTTGATGCACGAATTGGCTTCTAGGAATTAAATTTGGTTCCTAATGATAAAAAAAATCGCTCCCAGGGAAACAGTTTTTAGTATTTGAGACATAGAAATTGGTTCCTAGACAATATCAATTGACTTCCAGGCAACAATTATAGTTCCTAACAACGCTTTAAGTGCAAAAAATGTGGTTCCTAATGCCAATTGCTTTCTTTTAAACCTTTATATTTACCACTACAGCTCAAAAATTTGCTTCCTAAACTTTTTGTATCTGAAGAATCAAGTTGTGGTTCCTAAAGATTATTTTTTTATTGTTCAAGACAATGAATTTCTGTTTTGTGATGCAAGATTTGGTTCCTATCAATCAAAATTTAGATTTCAATACACTGAATTAGTGGTTTTTACCTTAACAAAATCCTCAGCAGTGGCTCTCATCTCCTTCCACGTCTTGTTGAGTAGATTGATACATACACAGAAAAACTCTTCAAACGGATAATCAAGATTGAAAAACATAGGATAAAATGCCTGTCCCTGCTCGGTGGGTGGTTCCCCAATCTCCAGAATCTCACTTAAAAGTTTGGTCAGCTGAATGCTAGTCTTGGCAAACGGGCATTCATGCTCGTCGGATCTACACGAATTTTCCAGCACAACTTTGGTGTAATGTTCTGGATGACTTTTAGCGAAATAGATCATGTTGTTGAGTGCCAAAACGCCTGGTGGGGTCGCCACAAAGTCTTTGGCAGGATCCAGGTGGTTCTGGAAACCCAACTTCTTATAATCAGCGGCAAACGAAGACTGTTTCTTGGTGTTTTGAGGCGTATTTTCGTCGTAATCAAAAGCAATTTTACGCAACTCACGTATTTTGTTCATCCAGTCAGCGTTCTGTGGGTCCAACGGCGTCATCAATTGTTCCTCCAGCTGATTCAACAGCTGTTTCTGCAGCACGTACAACTGATGAGCCATTTCAGCACCACCAGATTTGCTCCCAATATTACTGAGGATAATGTTCCTGATCTGTCTGGACGACAAAGTGGCAGCCATTGATTTACGCTTGGGAGGATCCGCCTTGGCAAACAGGGCGTTGATCAAAGCTATGGAGTTCTTCTGAATGTTGAGATCAGCAGCTTGTAGATGCTTAATGAGACTGGCAAGAGGAATGTTTTGCTCCACTAAAATGTACTTGTCAACACAATTGACGACTATGCACTCTAAAATGGCCAAACTAGCCTTTAAAATCTTACTGTCGACCCCAGTAGCGTTGACAAAAGTGGCTATTTTACATATGAAACTCGGTTCCAATATATCCCAGAAAACGTTACCGTGTTCCACCAACATTATGAACGAGTTTAAAGCGTAAGCTAAAGAGTCGTTTTGGAATTTACCGTTGTCGATGCTTGAAATGAGAAGTGGAAGTCCAGATTGGCTGATAAATTCCTGCGCAAACGTTGTGTCCGCCGCCAATTTGGACAGTCGACCCAGGCCACTCACTGTCTGGTCCGAATTCTCGCATTTCCGAATGATTTCCAGGACGTCCTGAGAAAGTTTGGACGCTGAAAATGTCAAACATAAAACAGTACCGTTTTTAACGTCATTTCGGTTCTTTTCGTTTACGTATAGCAGAGTGTTTGTGAGGTCCTCTCGCACACGACCTACGCCTGTTAAAGTGGAATTATCCAGAAATTTTAGCCCGTAATTTTGGGGATTTGCTACCTCCCAATGACCACATAGCTCCTCAATGATGACAGTCAATGGCTCGTTTTGCTTGAATTCAATAAACTGAGTGTTGATGCTGCTGGTTGGATTGTCAGTTTTGATGTCGTCGCTTGTTACTATTGCGATTTTTACCACATTGCCGTCTTTTAGTGAAGGCATTTTTGATTAAAATTAACCGAAATTGCCTGAAAATGGTCTCTTGGGATTTAGAACATAAAAAACCAACATTGAGACACACTATGGTGCGCCGTCGAAATTAATTATCACTACTAAAAACACATATTTTAACTAACTTTAAACCGTTTTAACGCTTAAACCGCATTTCGTTTGATCTAATTAATTACAATTACAAAACGTAATTAAAACAGTTGCTTGAAAAATTAAAACATGTGAGATAGAATATAGCAAACATCGCAAGGGCACGCCATACTGTAAATATTAGAGATGGGCGACTCGACTCCACTCTTTCTACTCGACTCCAGAGTCGACTCTCTCAATGACGTCACATAGACGGTCGACTCGACTCTGGTACAATTGCCTCCTTTTTGTTGAGTCGACTCTCAAAATAGACAGAGTCGTCTATCTTTATTCTAGTTATAATTTCAATGTTGCCACCACATCAACTGACATCATTTCCTCTTTAAAGCAGCAGCATAATAGTCTAATAAAAAATAACAATTTTAGTTTAAATTGAATATTTTTGCTATAAATAAATTTTATCATTAATTAATTAAATTAATTGATTATAAGTACCGTACAAGTTAATTTGAGTGATCACACTGAGTTGATGATAAAGAAGGCGGAGTTTTGTTTGTTTACATTTTACGTCATCAGGCCGTCTTGTTATGTCAAATGTCAATTATGGGGGTGTTGGGTAATAGGATATGGGCTTTCCTATGTTAAAAGTGATGGGAAATTTTCAATGCGTGAGTGGAAAATCGTCCCATCACTTTTACGGTAATAGTCTAAGCACGGGAATTTTGAAAGCGCGCCAAACATTCTGCCGATAAAAGTGACTTTTTTTCGGCTACAAGGTTTACCGTCGTTTCAAAAGTTGAAATAAACTAATTAAATCGACATTAATCGATAATCCAATTGCATAGATGACTTTAATTTAGTGTTAGGAATAAGTGGTAGTCAGTTTGTTCGCTTTAAATTGTCAATTTTTTGATTTTGAAATTCAATTTGGCGTTAAAATCAAAAACATGTTCAGACGCATAAACCCAATGTTAAACTTTTTTACTCAAAATCAGAAAAAAATTAAAATTTTTTAATTACACGTCCAAACTGCTAATAACTAATCAATAACATCATAAAAATACTCAATCAGTCAGTTTAAACGCTTAAAATTAGCAAAATATTATTTAATTTAATAAAAACAATATTTTATATGACGTCATACGCGGCATAAGCGGTTACGCCGATCATTCCAATGACATCATTTTGTCAACTCAAATTCGTAACTCGCACTCTGATTGGTTGTTTATGTTGCTAAGAGCAATTCTGCTTTCTGATTGGTAAATATGACGTAATGATGACAAAATTACCACAAAAAAAAAATTACCCGCCAATTTTGGTTGAGTGTTTTTTTTTTCTGGCGGGAATTTTTTTCGCAAGTAAGCCGATTAGAACGTTAGTGGTAAACGAGCAATACGTTACTTTTACATTAAATTAATTAATTTTAATAATTACTGGTTATCGATTAAGTATTGTAAAATGTATTTGCTACAGCTGAGCTCTTTAGATGGCAATGAGAGCAGCTGGAATGACTACAGCAGGGAAAGTAAACTTCTACCGGTACGCCGCGTATGACACGAACGCCATCGGTCAAGACAAATTAATGCAGTAGAACGTTTTCGATTGACGCTTAGAACGTCATAATATCTTCGCCAATTTCTTTAATTTTTAATGATAATATAAGAAATCATTTACAAGAGTATTAATTAAACATCGATGTTGATTTTTACATAGGTGTATTTTTTTTTATTATCTTATTAGTGACCATAATATGTGGTCAATGATGCGTCGGTATAAGCCGAGAGAGATACAGTATTGTAGCGGCAGAAGACGAGGTAACGACGGCGATGATTAATGACTAGAGATGAGCGGACGCGACTCTCTCAATGATGTCACATAGAACAAGTCAAATGACTTATAAATTACGTCACATAGAGAGTCGACTTTATGTTGTCGACTCGACTCCGGCACAGTCGACTCCTTTTTGTTGAGTCGACTGTCTCTAATAAATACTGTATCTTTTAACTTTAACAACATATTCGACGCTTGTTTCGCTGCAGTCGCTTAATAACATTTTTCAAGCGCATTTAAAATTATAAAATCTAAGCGCCACCTATCGTGTCCATCAAAAGTTTAATTCAAAATTAACTTAATAAGTCTACGGTTTTATGCACAGTAAACAAGGTAAATAAAACATATTAAAATAGTTTAAATACATATTTTAATAATAAATTTGTTATTTGTTGATATTTTATAGAATATTTGTTAATGTTTCATGAGAAAACTGCAGATGTTATTAAGAATATAGGATGATTTTTAAGCGTTAAGGTAAAGTGATATATTTGTTGCCTAGTATGAGGGGCAGACTGTATTGAAACGTATGGTAAGAATTAGTATTGGGGCCCCTCATACTAGGCAATGGAATATTTGTAAAAACTGTTGTTAGTTTGATTTTCAAACAGGTGTCAAGTTTAAATGATGGCAACAAGACGTTCATCGGCTACATTGGCCGACGTAAAGTTGACCAAAAGGCAACGTCAATCCATCAGTTTGGAGACAAAGTTGGACATAGTGAAGCGTTACGAACGCGGAGAAAAGTTGACAACAATTTCCAGAAGCTACAACTTGGCCACCTCGAGTGTAAGAACAATTTTAAACCACAAAGACAAAATCAAAGCCAGCATAGCCACCGCAATGCCAGGAGTTTCCCTCAGATCCACCAAAGTTCGTGACAAAACGATGGAACGAATGGAGCAACTATTAAGTTTGTGGATCGAAGAGCAGACTCAGCGCGGAGTCCAAGCTACGTTCTCCATGATCAGGGAGAAAGCCAAGAGTTTGTGGATGGATTTGCACCAAATTGAAAGCGGTGGAGGTCTGGGGATGGGTTCTGAAATGTCCCAAAACGCAGCGACGTCCACATTCAAAGCCTCTCATGGATGGTGGGAGCGGTTTAAAAAGCGGGCAAATCTCCCAAATCTACGTGGAAAAACAGACGGTAACGAAGTGAAACCTGAAGATTTTAACATCAAGCTGAAAGAGACAATCCGAATGGGCGGTTTTTCAGCTAAACAGGTGTTCACTTTAGACGAATTTGGTCTTTACTGGAAGAAAATGCCTCAAAACTGTTTTTTAGCTCAAGACGAGAAACTAATCCCTGGTTTCCGACCTTCCAAAGACAGACTGACGCTTCTTTTAGGCTCAAACGCACACGGTGACTGTAAGTTAAAGCCTCTGTTAGTGTACCATGCTGAAACCCCAAGGGCTCTGAAGGGTTACAGCAAAAATAATCTTCCAGTCGTTTGGAAATCCAACAAAAAAGCCTGGCTAACCGCTGGGATATTTCAGGACTACGTAACGTCTTATCTGTCGCCGTTTATCACAGATTACACAGCGAAAAACAGTCTGAAAAACAAGATTTTACTCGTAGTTGACAGTGCTCCGTGTCATCCGTTTAATTGTGAAGATTTCGCCGAGAACGTTCAGGTAATTTTTCTCCCAACAATGTCATCGGCTCAGCAGCCTATGATGCAGGGAATTTCAGCCATTTTCAAGCGGAATTACACGCTGAGGGTTCTGAAAAAGATGCTCAGTGAGGTGGAGGATCATTGCAGGCAAAGAATGAGCGAGTTCTGGAAGAATTTCAACATTTTAGAAGGAATTTTCTGCGTTCATGAAGCCTGGAATGACGTGAGCAGCTGTTTTTTGAACTCCACTTGGAAACAGTTGTGGCTTGAAAGTGTGAGACAGGAAATAGACGTGGAAAACGAGTTGAGTGCCGCGGTTAGTAACATTGTACAGGCATCGCGTGAGACCGGTTTTAAGGAAGTTAGTGAAATTGATGTGCTGGAACTTCTGGATTCGCATAACGAGGAGATGAATAATCAGGAACTTATTGAACTTATGGAGTTTAGCGCTACCAACGATTTTGAGTCGGATGATCCGGCAAAGTGTTTGACGGTGCAACGAATGTCACAGGCGTTTAAGATGATTGAACAAGGTCTTAAAATTCTCAAGGAAGACGATCCAAATGTGGAGAGGAGCCTTAATGTAAACAGAAGGGTTGAAGATGGCATCAGGTGTTATAGGGATTTGTACAGAACTAAAAAACAAGCTGCCAAGCACAACAATAAAATTCCTACTGGTTGATTTTGTTTTTGGTGCTTTGAAATGTGCACAATTGTTGTTTATTTTAGTTTTGGTGGTTTTACAAAGCAAATTTTTTTTAATTAAAATTAAAAATCTTTTAATTTGTTAATAAAATTTATATATTTTGACCTGAAATTTTTTAATGTATATATTTTTTGTGGGAACAAGTGAGTTACATACTTTATTATTTCAGATTTTGGTAAGAGAAAATATCAGTTATAACCTTTATCATATTAAGTTCGTTGAAAATGCATGGTTTTATATTTAGAAAGGGGATAAGTGACAAACTCACAATTCTCTTAAAAGAACTAGGTATATAATGGCAGTTACAACCTTTATGATTTCAAACCCATTTAAAATATATGAAACAGCAGTTTAAAAGGTGATAAGTGGCAATAATGAGTTTTTTTTTTTTGTAAAAAGTAGAAATGTCAGTTACAACCTTTATCATATTAAATCCTTTGAAAATATATGGTGTTGTATTTAGAAAAGATGTAAGTCACAAACCCACAATACTTAAAGTAGTACTTAGTATAAAATAGCAGTTATACCCTTTATGATTTCAAATCCATTGAAAATACATGGTTTTGTAACTTAAAAAGAAGCAAGTCACACTAATGCAATAATTTTAAATTTGAGCAGTAAGAGAAAGAGACCTTTTGCCCTCCCCTGACTCCCTATTTTGGTCGTCCATGCTGATCAGATTAATCATTTGATTTTAAGGCAAGTACTGTAATTCGTCATCCAATAAAGTTTAGACTTTAAATTCGTGCTAAAAGCTGAAAATTTGATGGATAAATGACAGCTTGTGATGCAATGAAAATTCCATTGAAGAGCAAGAGATGAAAGTGGGGGTGGGAGAGCAACGTTTTTGAAGTTAACTTTTTTTTCCACGAAATGCCCGATTGTATTGAATTTTAACTGAGAAAGAAAACAGAAATGATAACTAAACGTCAAAATTCTTATCTTTTCAATAAATAAAATTGATATTGATCTATTGCTTGTCTGAGTTTGATTGCCACAATGACAACATAAATTATTGCCTCACCTAACAACATTGCTATTCAATCCTTTACTGTTAATTAGACAAGGCCAATCACAAAAGTACACAAACTTTAAATTTCGTTTTATTAAAAAGTTTTCATTTGTGTCTCTTTAAATGAGAAAGCAATGTAATGCCAGTTAGTCTGAAATTAAAAACGGCATAACTCAAAATTACAAAAACGTAGTGTCACTTACTCCCTTTTGGAATGCAGAGAATGCGTTTTTAATGGCGTTAAAATGATAAAAGGTGTAAATGCATTTTATTGATGAAAATAGTTACGATTTTTTCTAAATACTTGGGTAGTTTAAGCAAAAACTTTAAACTTTTGCCAAATACATTTAAGTTATTTAAACAACAAATCTGTACTTAGATGACTAGAAAATTCCAATAAAAATATCCATCAGAAACATTTACTACAAAATATACTTAAAAATTCATTAGAAAAATTCACTAAAAAGTTGGATTAAAAATCAACAAAAAAACAAATCATTAGAAAAATTTACAAAAAATTCTTCAGAAAAATTAACAAAAAATTCATCAGACAAATTAACAAAAAATTCATCAGACAAATTAACAAAAAATTCATTAAAAATACATTTGAAAAATTCACTACAAAATTTATTTAAAAACCAATTAAAAAAATTCACTAAAAAATTTAATTAAAAACCAACAGAAAAAATTCACTAAAAATTCATTGAAAAATTCACAAAAACATTTAATTAAAAACCAACAAAAAAAATTCACTAAAAATTCATTGAAAAAATTTGCTAAAAATGTTAAAAATTCACTAAAAAAACCATTAGAAAATTCACTCAAAAACTATTACAAAATTCACTCAAAAACTATTAGAAAATTCACAAAAAAATTGTTTCAAAATTCACTGGAAAAACTCACTAAAAATTCCTTGGAAAAATTCAGTAAATTTTCATTGGAAAAATTCATTAACAAATCATTAGAAAATTTCCTATCTAGAAAATTCATCAGAAAAACTTAACTAAAAACGACTAGAAATTTATTACAAAAATTCAAAAAAAAAAATACTAGTAAAAACAAAATCATTAAAAATTCTGGTAACTTTAATTAACTAAAAAACATTGATATCTAAACTTCACTTAATGCCTTTTTACTTAAAAAGACTATTCAAAATGCATGGCATTACAATACAAAACTAGACAAGTACCACATATATGAAACTACATTTTTGAATGTCCCTGTCCCATTAATCAACAACAACAATAATAATTTGGACTTGACCGGAGTTGAGAGGGCGGTTCCTTTACATCATCCCATTGTGTCATATGTCCTGTTATCTCATCAATCTGATTCCAACATGACAATCACTTACAACTGCCAAAAAAAAAAAAGTTCAACTCCACCAGCACCTTATCACATATTGGTACAATTTTCTGCTTATAAAAACCAAAATCAATCAGTAGGTCGCATTATAAGTTTAACTGTTTTCATTGACTCAACCAAAAAAGTCATCGTCTGTTACTCCAAAGCCAAACTAGGATTATGAAGGTTGCGATTTTATTGGTCAGTGCGGCCCTGTGGCTCGTGGCCTCAGGTAAAATGGCTCGTTTGATATTTTGCGTTGACAAACACATTTTATTCTGGAAAAAAATTGGTATTTTTTTTTTTTTTTTTTTGCTTGTGTAAATAAAAAAGGATGTCCTGAAGACTTCACTCAGCTGGAAACCGGATGTTACTATTTCAGTACAACTGGAAAAACATGGTTTCAAGCCTTGAGACACTGCATCAAGCTCGGAGCCTTCTTTGTGTCCATTGAATCAGCCACTGAAAATGACGTCATAAGAAATGAAGTAAATGCCGTCAGTGAGAGAAACAGTAAGACCACTTTATATATTTTACTCATTTAGTATCATAATGTGTGGGTTTTCTTAATATACAAATCGATAATAAAAAGAAACGAGACAAATATACATTGTAATCAATGCGATTTGTTCCCGTTTCTTTATTTTCATCACGTAAATGCACATGTTATGATCACCTGTGATGTAATTATCACCTAATAATTTCGTCCTGACATGAATTACTAATTAATCAAAAACTTTTAGGCCATTTGAACGACTGGTGGATCGGTGGATGGGATGGTCACCAGGAAGGAGCTTACCAATGGGTGAGTGAATTCAGCCGTCTCAACTACACTGATTGGAGTCCCGGCGACCCAAATAACATGAACGTTGAGAACTGTGTTCACATGACTCCAGCTATTGACTACCATTGGGAGGATTATTCATGCAATTGTCCTTATGACTATTACATTTGTGAATTGTAAAAAAAAAGGGAGAAAAAAAATAATGATTTTTCCTTTTTTTTACTGCAAAAAAAAAAAATAATTAAAAACTTGTAATTAATTTATTAAATTATTTTTAAATTAAATATTGTAAAAGTTGTACAATAAAACCGTTTAAAAATCGAATTTTAATAAATGACCAATCAGAATACACTTTTTCTTCCTATAACCACGCCCAATTTAAATAATTATTGAAATAAAAGTAATTTTCTTTTTTGTTTGCTTTTGTGACACTCTGTATTCTATTGAAAATACATTGCGTACAGAGTGTCCAAAAAGAAAATTTTAATTTAAAAATTAGTAAAAATGTTTTAGTCTGTTGCAACGTGTAAAAGTCAACAATTACAGTAATTTTAAAGTGTTTTGTTGTCTAAACATGTGTTGCAATTCAATTTTGACAACTTTATTCAATTATCAAGGTTGTCATTTCGATATAAATGACAGAAAAATTCTAGTTATTTACAGTAGTTGTTTAAGATAAGATTATATAAAAGTCCACATTTTCCTCTTGTTTTTTAACTATCAGATAATCAGATAAAAATTAAACAAAAATGGTAAACAATAAAAAAAGTCACAAAAAATCAGAAATCAATTGATGCGATACCCTGTATACTTCTATTGGAATTGCATTGTACAGGGTGTAATCACTTTTAAATCCGGTGGTTTTAATCCGTCAAAAATAAACCACAATGCTTAAAAAATTAGATTAATTATAATTTTATTACGTCACTATAGTTTAAGTAAAAGTAACCTAAAATAAAAATTATTTAATTTTTTTTTCAATTTTCAATTCAGTTTATTTAATGGTTAATATAAACACACCCTGTACGTTTGTACTAAAAAAAAAATGGTACAGGGTGCTTAACGTTTATAAAGAATTACAAAATGTTCTAAACAAAAACAAAAAACACCCTGTACAATAGCATTGAAATTGCATTATACAGGGTGATTTATAAATAAAAATAACGAAGACAATAATTAATAAATACTGATATAAAAAATTAAACAAAAAAAAACTAAGTAAATTTACAATTTCCCTTAAAACTTAAAACGACACTTCCGGTGAAATCCCACAAAAATAATAAATTAAATTAATAAACAGGGAAAAAAAATTAATCAATTTGATTATTGGCTGATTAAAACAACGATTTGTTTTCCCACGTGACCATTGTACTACAATTAATTCCAAAAAGATTCTTAAAAAAAGAACTAACGTGACGTCATACATTTCAAATTTAAAATTTCAGAATAGTTTTCAAAATTTTCAAATCTACTGTGGATTAAATACTTGCGTCTGGGTTGTTTTTTCACTACTTTCACTTCCGCTTCCACCTGTAAAAACACTGCTACTACTTGCGCCTGGAAGACCTCCACCAAACAGTTGCTGACCTTTGGACAAAATGTCCGAATTAAACAGACCACCACCGTTACTTCCGGCTCCAACACCTCCGTTAAACAGCTGTTGACCCTTAGACAAAAGCCCCGAATTAAATAGCCCACTGGCAAGACCACTTCCGGTTGAAGCAGCACCACCACCACTACCTCCATTAAACAGCTGCTGCCCTTTGGACAACAATCCACGTACAATTCCATCTTTGGCTCCTTTAACAGCTCCAACAACAACGCCAAATGGAAACGCGCCAAATTGAGTGGAAGGAGCCGGCTGAACAGGCACTGCTTGAGCTTCACCATATCCACCATACTGAGACTGGTCATAGTAACTTCCTCCTTGTTGTTGCTGTGGTTGTTGGTGGCCTTCATATTGGTAATTGACATCATAGTCTCCTTTCGGATAAGCTGTCTGCTCCTCTGCGTAGCCGTAACCACCACCGTAACCATCGTAAGACGAACTGTCCTGTCGATATTCGTAAGCAGGAACCGCTTGTTGAGGCGCAAACAAATTCTGCTTTTGTTGCTTCAAAGACTGCTTGATTTTTGCCAAGATAAGGCCCTTTATAAGTCCAATCTTTGATCCGATGATGAGCCCCTTTAGTGTTCCTATTCCAATGCCAACACCAAGCGCTTTTAAACCCAATCCAGCTTGGGCCACTCCACTTAGCAGACTCTTCCCGGTCGATAGCTTGTCACTGGCCACTGCCCCACCACTAGAACGACCGGAACTGTCTGAATTTCCAAAACCAAGAAGATTTTTAAATCCAGTTCCAACCATTTGAATTATGCGACCGACACCACCCAAAAATCCACCACCACTGCTGCTCTGGGTACTTAAACCACCGAAAGTGGCCTGCTGACCGGCCTCGTAACCTACATTGTAGCCCAAACCTTTAGCTGCTGATGGCTGACCAAAAGTTGAACCATATACAGGAGGAATGTTAACCACTGAAGACCCGTAAGTGGCAATGGCTGTTGGAGAACTGACACTGCTGCTGCTAACGCTACTTCCGCCGTAACTTCCGCTACTTAGCGAGCGTTTTTCGTTCACTCCTTCAAATTCATCCCCGTAAACTGGTTCACCATTTTCCACTGAGAATTGTGGGTAATTTTCATTGTGAGAGTTTTGTTGTTGGAACTGATATTGGCTGCCATCTTGACCACCATCTTGAGAGTTTTCAATGAGCATGCGCGCCAGTTCCTCGCGGTTTATAGAGTCGACGTCACCGCCGTTCAATATCAGCGGTTCTGAAGCAGTGGTGGTGGTCGACATTGTTGAAGCTGTGGTCAAAATTAGCCGCGCCGTGGTTCTTGTCGTAGATGGCACTGGAGTAGACGTGGTCATCGTAGTAGTAGTAGTGGCAGTTGTAGTGGTGCTAGATGGCGCTGTAGTAGTGGTGTTTATGATGTTACTGGAACCGCCAATTGTGTTGATTTCGATTTTCAATGGCGAAATTGTACTCGATGACGTCAGCTGTTGACTTACAACGTAACTGGCGGCAAATACAAGCAGCAAAATTGAACACTAAATAAAATGAGGTTATGTTAGTGACGTCATATACAATACTCAAAGATTTGACTTTAAATCTTGTTTTTAAAATAAACTTAACAAAATTAAACCAAAAAAAAAAAAAAAACTTTGTGCCAAGATTCAGTTACCACCTTTATGACTGATAAAGCATGCACTTTCAATACCAGCGATATTAAAAACGGGTTAAGTGCCGTTTCACAAAATGTCATTCAAAAAGAAACAAATGCAATGTCAGTTATTCCCTTTTTAAAATAAAGCGTATTCAAAATCAATGCGTTTGTTATTAAAAACAGTGTAAATAACATTGTCAAACTTTTAAGTGAACTAAATTAGCTAAAATTAAAATTCATTTATAGCCGGATAATAGGAGCTGTAGTTATCACCTGTGGTGTTTTGTTTAGTCATTGTTATGTTTTGATGTTTATGACACAAATTATTATGTCAGTTTTATACATTGTTGTCAGTGTCAACTATGAAAAATGTCAAAAAAAATGAAGAAAAAAAAAAGATAAAAAATGAGTCAAATTAGTCGACGAACAATGTTTGCTTTTGTTTTCAATTAACCTAAATACAGAAAAAAAGACTAAATAAAGTCAAATCCTGCTCTGGGCCTCAATACTTTCACCTGCCAGCCAATCACACAGTTTCACCAGCACCACCACCTCATCCCCTTTCTTCTTCTTCTCCTTCTCAGCAAAGAAATTTTTCTTAAAATTTCACTTTGAGGAAAAATTGAAAAACGAGGACGGAAAATTTGTTCAATAAAAATGAAAATAAATGAATTTGAAAATAATAAATTTGTTTTTTTTTGTTGCTCTTAATATTTTTATATTGTTATATAATTTTCGGCGCATGCTCAGTGTGTTGTGTTTATTTAATTGTTTTGAAACTGGTTAACATTTTGTTTAGTACTTTTAACACAAAGTGTATTGGAGTGCTTCCTGCTTTAAATAACAATTAATTTTACACGTCATCAATTATTCCTCATAACTCATAACTTTTTATAACAAAAAAAAAAGTTAAGAAAAGTTGAACTTGTGACGTCAGCGATACTTAACTATGTAAACTAGCACCAGAAAATTACTTTAAATACATTAAACTGAGCTTATAAAACTAAAACTAGTCTTACCACTGATACACTCAACCGGAAATAGCAATTTGTAGTCTGAAAACAATTAAAAAATACTAAAATAATTTCTAGATAAAATAGTTAAACTTAAATTATCTGATAAGCAAATTAATTAACTATTAGAAATATTTAACTACCTAATTTATGATTAAAATTGACAATTTTTGAAGATCAATAACTAACGGCAAATATTGAATTGAGTTAACTTAAAGAATAGTGCGGTTATTAATTGAACATCAAAAAAGTGTGGCTTTTTCACCCAAAAAAAATTTTTTTGATGGCAAAATTTAGTGAATAAATTTTTAATGAATAACATTAACTGTTAAAACTATTAAAAGTCTAATTTATAGCAAAAACAAGCTTGTTTTTTGATGTTCAATAAAAACCGGCACAAATCGCTTAGAGACAACATTTCAAATGTGCGGTTTGTAATTGAACATCAAAAAAATGTTACATTTTCACCCAAATAATTTTTTTGGTTGACCAAATTTAGTTAATAAATTATTAATTAATATCATTAACTGTTAAAAATGTTTATAGCTCATTTTATGGCTAAATTAAGCAAGTTTTTCATCTTCAATAAAAACCTGCACAAACTGCATATAAACAACATTGAAAATGTGCGGTTTGTAATTGAATATCTAAAAAGTGTAAATATTTTTCCAGCAATATTTTCTTGCTAATAAAATTTAGTTATGAAATTATAAATTTCCTTTGAATTTCGTTAATATTTTTGGGCTTTTAATCACTGTCTTAACTTGTGGTTGATTTTAGGTGCAATTGCCATTGACGTGTTAAAGTAATTAAATTTTGCAATTGAGAAGTCTAAAAGGAAGTTTGAGACTGATTATTTCCTCTCTTACTGTTTCTCCATGTCCAATTATAACAACTTTTAATTAATGTTAAAATTGATGCCCTGTAAACCTACTTTGCATCGACACAACATTCAATTTCAAAAAAACAAAACACAAATATCATTTTGAGGAAAATAACTTCCATTTAATTATTCAAAAATAAATTTGAAGTTGAAAGACACAATCACATTGGTCAAAAAAACTAAAAAACCGGATGATTTTCTAAATTGGAACACTTATTTGTCAATGGCAAACACGAATTGATACAAACTGCTATTGAAAGTGATAAGATTTTGTCTCGTTTCTTTATTTGCAACTGCTTTCTTTATTATGAAATGAAAGAAACGAGACAAATCGACATTGCAACTAATGCTATCGAGTCTCATTTCTTTATTATCACATTTTTCTTTCAATTACAAGAAAATATAAGAAAAAATTGCCATTGAAAGTAATAAGATTGAGTTTTGTTCCTCTTTTGGCACTTTTTCACCGCATCAAGAAAGAAATGAGACAAATCGCCATTCGAAGTGATGCTAATTAGTCTCATTACTTTATTGAAACTAAAAAAACCAGTGTTCCAGTTTAGGTAATCACCTTATAGTACTTAATATGCTAAATTTTAAAATGTTAAACCACTTTCAAATCTCAAATTCCCACTAAACCACTTGTGAACCATCAGCCTAAGAACCACTAAACATAAGGAAGCTCATAAATGCCTTTCAATTTTTAAAATATCAATAAGAAAAACATATAAAAAGGAAAATAAGTGGCCAAAAGATCTGGTTTAGCATAGGAAATGAGACTAAATTAAGTATATTTACCTTTTTTTTTTTTTTTTAAATAAAAATAACTTTTTTAAGAGCGAAATTTTGTATTTTATCAATTGAAATTGTGCATTGTCATTTTGTTAACATTAAAACCGAATTGAGCACAGTAGAGGGCGTGGTTTACAGTAGTTACCCCGCCCCACCCATCACTAATAATAGTAATAAACATAATAAAATTATTCATAAAATCAAAATGATAATCTTATCTATTAAAACTGATCTAATTTAAATATTTAGATTACATTTTGTTTGGATTTTTTTACACTGATAAAACTATTAATACAATGGCTCTTCTTTTAAATGGTTGAACATGTAAAATTTAAGTGAGAAAGAAGGAGAAGGTGTAGGGGGGAGGGGAGGAGGAGGGGGGCCCATGAGGAAGGGTGAGGAACAATTATTGAAATTGAATGGGAATTTGGGCCATTCAATTATTATAAAAATCCGTGTCGATTTCCTGATTTAATTTCAACAGAAGCAACAAAAAAATAAAAAAAAATAAATCTCACACTGTGTAAATCAAACACTTTGGTTAACCTGTCTATTGCGGACAATTCAATTTCAAACAACTTTTAAATTTTAAATTGAAAAGTTTTTTTTAAGGTGTTTTGAAAATGTCAAAAATTCCAATGGAAAAATTATGTGGTTAAAATAGTTTAAAAGTGGTGCTTAGTGGTGAACTAATTGGCTGAAATTGTTATTAAGTCTACGATTGAACTTTAATTATGGGAAAAACATATTAAATTTTATTAAAAGTTGACTTGAAAGATTAAAATGCATGTTTAAGTAGCTAAAAAGTGCATAAAAGTAAACGAAATTGAGTAGAAAGTGCAAATAAGAAATAAAATATTACTGTGAAGTAGAAAAAAGTAGTAAAATATTCCTAAATAGTCAAAAATAGTACTGAAACTTTACAATAAAGTCCAAAAAAGTAGTCAAACATTTCTAAAAAGTCTTAAAACTTCACTATAAAGTGCAAAAAAGTATGAAAAATGTACTATAAAATGCAAAAAAGTATGAAAAATGTACTATAAAGTGTAAAAAAGTATGAAAAA
>JAAFCF010005748.1:15064752-15082288 GCA_013389785.1 Helicorthomorpha holstii | reverse complement strand
AGAAATTAAATTGATAATTATTAAATGAAATGAAAGCAAATCCTGTTGATTAATAGAGAAAATGGTAATGAAATTAAAATATACTAAATCAAGAGTTATTTTGCAATATGTGAATTTTTAAATTAAACTTTTACTCCGAATCTTATTTACAGAAACCTGTACTTGAATGTATTTAGTTTAATCTTTATTTTTCTGTAATGTTTAACATTAAGCTAGTTTAATTTTAAATCCGTGATTATCATAACAATTAATCCATGATTAACTTTGATTATAAAGTTTTCAAATAAAAAGTCTTAACATTATTACTTTCACTAAACAAAAAACCAATTTGCCAACAAAATTAAACAATAAATTACAAATTAGAAATATAAATATATATGAAATTAAATAATTTAATCAGAATAGAAAATTAGAAAAATCCTTTATATTTCAATGGAGATTATCATCCATCACTTAGTTAAAAATAAATTAATTTTACTTTGGATTTACAAATTACAATTCTGTTTAAAAAAATCATTTTAACATTGAAAATTGGCATTGGAATAACATGTGTAATTGCATTTTTTTGAAAAACAAACTTTATAATAGAAAACTTTCATTAAAGTTTTTTGTTTCCTATATAATTAATATTTATGTAATAGTTAACCATGTATGTACTTATGATTATTTTTTATTAAAGATTGATTTATTAAATTCAAGAAAGTACTTTATTGGTAATAAAATACCGTATTCTTTAAAGAGATCATTTTTAATTATCAATTTTTTTTTAACTTTTATTTGAAATTAAATGGAAATACTAGTTCAACACATGATATATTCTACCCTTACGGGCAGACGACATTGAAATGCCATAAAACCAAAAAAAAAACAATGATATAAAATTCAAATTTTAACTGCAAGAATTATATTGTTATTGGTTAAAATTGCCAAACAAATCTAAAATATTACATAAACCAAAAATAGCAAAAAAAAAATACAAATTCGTAAAATAGCAACTAAAACGTTGTTGTATTTTATAATTAAAATGAGATAAAGACTAAATAAAAAATTATTTTGATTGTCAGTTTTAAAAAAAAATTGTTATAACATTTTAAATTAAGATACTAAACTTTAGTTTGAAAAAAGTAGGTTTTTAATTATAAGTGGATATCAATGATAAAAATAGATAAATTATAAACAAAAGATTAACCCAAGATTTTCAACTGGCAAAAGTTTAAATTGTAATCTGTTATTAAATTACAATCAACAAATGAAAATATAGATTAACTCATTCAAAATATCAGTTGGACCTGAATTAAAAACCAAACCGATTTTACAAGAATAAAACTGAAAAAATTTGAACATAATTTTTTAATTCTTAATATTGAATTTTTATTACATTTAATATTTTATCTAAACTGAGGTTCAACTAAAACAAACAAATTGAAACCAATAGAAAATTAAATGGCTTTGTAGGTCGCAAATTAGGCCCAATTTCAAATTAGTAATCGAAAATGAAATTAGTTAATGGAATTAAGATTTAGTTTTAATCAGTTTAAGAAAATGCATATAAAAGTAAAAAACCAGTTAAAACAAAGTTTATTATTAAGAAACCAAAAAATAATATCCATTGATTCAAATAAATAGATTAAGTGAGTTAATTAACCGTTAATATTAAACCAACTAATTAATATACAAGTGTTTATGATTAATAATGAGATTAAAATTACAAACAACACGAAATAATGTCAAACATTAAAACAATATTTAAGACTAAGAAAGCATCTCTTCCGGTCAAAAAACTCAAAATGTCAAATATTTAGTTTAAATTTAACTTAGTACTGAAATAAGAAAAAGACAACCTGTTTTCGCAGCTTCATAACCCTATTAATTACTATATTATTATAAAGTTAATTTGGAAAATGAAAGTTTGAAAATCGTTGAACCAAAATTCAAATCTAAATCCTTAATGTTAACTACTATAAATCAAATTGATAGCAAATACTTGAGAATATAATAATTATAACATTTTGTAATTTTATTAATAATGAAACTTTGTCATTTTATTAAAATAACATTTTAAATATATCATTTTTGCAAGTAATTAAGTATTTTCAAACTACAGTATGTTAACTACAAATGATTAAACTAAATGTTACTAAAAAAAATACTGTAGTTTTAAAAGATTGAGACAAAACAAACTTACAAATAATAAACTAACAAATTAAAATCATTAACAAATAATTGCTTAGTTAATAGAATTTGTGAATTGAAACCAAATTAATTGATGTTCAATGTTAACACTAAAAATGAATATTAAATTGAATTTCTTTTTGCAGGTTTAGTCACTGCAATTGCAAGTCAAAATGGTCAATTCTCCTAAATAATCATGTAATTTTAGAAATCAAAAAGGCAATAAAATGCCATTGATATTTATCAAAAAGCGTTTACACAATTAAGTTATTTTTGCAAAGTTAAATAATAAAATCAAGAAATTAAATATTAATTGTTTTTATTTTGGGTTAAAAAATTTAGCCGAATAGTTTGAAAATATCAATTAAAATAAAAGCCAATTATTTTGTTGATTATTTAATGAAAGAAAATGTACAACAGGTCTTTTAATTTCTTAGACTTAATTTAAAACGAAATTGTTCAATATTAAATACCATTTAAAAGTTCAAACATAACATTTATATCTCACCTATAGAAAAAATAGTTCAATTATGATTTTCCTAAAAAAAAGTTTTTAAAGAAAAATTTCAAAATAATTTTTTCTTCATTTATGAATTGCCCTAACTATTTAAAGATAAAATACCAGAAACCTCAATTCAATGTATATCAGTTATTACCAATTTTTTTTTAAATTGCAGATTAGAAAAAAATTAACACATTTAGAAATTAAAACATTTAAAATTATAAAACTAATAAATTTACCAGGTAAACACTTCACATTTTTGATTAACTATACAAACTAAATAGCAAATAATAGTAATAAAACTAAAATTTTTTTAGTTACTTTAATCTTCAACGAAATTATACCTTAAAACAATAGAACCTAACCGTATGATTAAGTAATGGGAATTAAAAGCCATTTACATAAAAAACTGGATAATGAAATTTAGTTAAAATTTGCATTTTATTTTTACTTAAAACAGTAAAAGAACCAATAACAAAACTAATTGGGATTTAATGAATTTTTTCAGTAACATAAAAAGTATCTCATGTTGATATTTAACATTAATTCATCAGAAAAGACAATTATGAATAACAAAACAAAATGGACATACTGACTTAATAAACACAAAACCAATGCCAAATGCAAGTTTGAAATCTCATTCGTAAATCAATAGTAAATCAAGGGTAAATGAGATCTCAATCCGTTAATACTAAAACCACATTAAAAATGCCTAAATAATTCAAAATTAGTATTTTTAAAAATCTTGCAAATAAACCTATTTCAAATTGTGCAACTTTTTTAAGACTTTATTTTTCTTTAAATTTCATATTTAAAAATTACCTTAAATTAACACTAACCCATATCATTTTTTAAATTAAAATTAAATTGATTAATTACAAAAAAAGTTATGTGGAAGACAATCATTCACTTTAATTATTGACAATTAATTGTAATTACAAATGTGAAAATAAAAATAACTTAATATTTCAAAATCTCAATGTGAAGCAGACATAATAAATACGGTATGGTTAAACTAAAGCATTTTGGTTATATTAAATAAAAACAAATACAATTAGCAATGTATGGAAACAAATGAACTTAAATTTAATTTTACTATAAAATCATACAAGTACAGTGAAGAGCATGGATTGGTATTTAATGATGAGTGTTGGATTAAATATGATTTTTAAAAAGTAAAAAACAAAGAAAATTTTATTTCATTACAGTTTTGTCATAATTCAAATACTCAAATAAACGTATTAATTAACAGAATGTAAAACTATTAAAATAATTAAGAAAATAACTTTAAAAAAATCCATTAATGACTCCAAACGTAATTGTTAATTAATTGTCAAAATAAACCACTTAGAAATCCCCATACTTGATTAAAAAAATGAAACAGTTGGTTTTATTTAATCCCATAATTTTATAAAATTAATTTTAATTAAATAAGCTTACTAATTTGCTTGTATTTTTAGTGTAATGCTCGTTAGTTGTGTTACATTACAAAAAATAATTAGATGCAAAAACATAGATTTAGAAAAAAATTTAGACCATAAGATATTTTAAACTAAAAATGGTAATTTGTAACTAAATAATTTAGTACATTAACTATTGATTGTTGAGCATCAACACGTAACAACGAATATAATTAAAGTTAATGAAATCAACCATCTATTGCGGGGATATATTTTGTAATCATAAATAATTAGCATCATTTGGTAATTAAAACAAATTTTAACTTGTTAATTAAAACTATTTTCTTCTATTTTATTTTCAGTAATTATTTTTTAAAATAATAGTTCACTTTGAATATAGAAATTGTACTTTTAATACAAAATCTTAAAATTATTTACATTTGAAATCAAGAAAATCTACCAAAAAAGTTGAAAAAGAATTAGAAATAACAATCACAAGTTCAAATTATAAAATTAAAAATGTACTGTAACCACAAGAATTACCAAAACAAAACAATGTAATTAACAATGTCAATTTAAAAAAATAATGTTATGCAAATAAAATTAATTAATATTGAATCGCATTTTCATTTCATTTCATCAAATTAAATACATTATACAAAAAATGATGAAAAAACTAAACAATTGACAAATTAATTGCCTTTCTAAATTAAAAAATCTTAGTGCCAAAAAAAGCCATTAATTTTCACAAAAAAACCCCAATTGCAAAGTAAAATGTAAAACGTTATTTTGAATAATAACTATATTTGTTAATATTAAACTCAATATTCTGTACTTAAAAGAAACTTTGACATTAAATAGTCTTAAAATAGTAAATACTTTAAAATTTTTTATAAATCTCTGAAGTTATAATAAAGCAACTAATATTCGGAATTTAAATTTATTAAAAACATAATAAATAGATCATCAATTATTTGTGCTACGTAAAAACGTTTTCTAGATGTAAGTCATCAATTCTCTGTGGTTTCTTATGAAAATTACAATTTCAATTAATGCATTTGGTTAAAATGTTTAAAAACTTGAAATTAAGAGCTAAGAAATAATTTATAATTAACGAAACAACTCTGGACTAATCTCATAATTTAATCATAAATTATTTTTTAACAATATATAGTGTTAAAAAATACTTTTCAATTGTACAAACCGAGTACCCAGATGTTGCAAGGATTAAATAACAAATAAAACCATTTCAAATACTGTATTTAAATCACACAATTCATATTTATAGATACACAAGATAATTTTAAAATTAAACATAATATTTCTGAGTTTGTAAGAGGCATAAATGTTAATGCATGTTAAGATATTTGATGTGGAAATTAATGAAAGTAAATATTTGCTAAATCTTATTACAATACTTGATTTAAGAATATTTTACAATTATTCCAATTAAAGATTTTTTAAAAATTTAATAATGTCAGTTGGGTGGCTACAATAAGTTTAAGACTAAGATTTTAATGAATAAATTTGACTAAATGATGAAAAATTGTTTTTGAGATTCAGAGCTAACAAATATAAATTATAATGTAATGATTTATGAATAACTGAAAAAAGTTTTAGTAAATGAAGATTTAAAAACTGAATAATTTTTATACAGTTAAGTCCTAAAAAAGTTTTTTTTAAACATTGAACACAGAATTGTAAATAAAGAGGATTTATTGGATTTAATTTGTAAACCAAAAAATTAATTTCGGTTATAATGGGAAAGAATAAATTTAAAGCAATTGACAATTCTTGAATTTAGTTTTATTTCAGTTGTACTTCTTCATTAAATTGAGTCGTTTTTTCTTAATGATTTAATGACTGCACTTGCATAATGATTTAATAAAAGATTGCATTTGCATAATAATTAAAAAACTTTTGTTAATTTCTCATATAATTTAATCCCTTTAACTTGAAATGAAACACAGGTATAATCAGTACTTTTAAATGAAGCAACACATTAATGAGTAGAATAATGTACATTCATTTGCTACAAGATAAAACCTACAACGATTTATAACTCTTATAAAACCAAAAAATAAAATAGAAAATGAAAATGTTAATTTCATTGTTAATATTAGTTAAACTTTCTAAAAGAAATCTAAAATTGTACATACATAGTGTACCGGGCCCAAATTAAAAAGTAAACTAAAATTAAGTTAATTAAATAAGTGATTATTTAGAAATGATTATTAAACACTATAAAACAACAGATAAGAAATACGTATTGGACAAAACCAATTCTTTAAAATTAATAATTTATTAAAATCAGAAGTAGAGAAATATCTTTTGTATAGTATTGATTATTTCTTCCAATCAATTTGAAGCTCAAATTGCTTTAACTACACAAATGTGAATAATGGAAACAAATTGGAAAACTGGCCACTAAATTAATAGTAATTTAAAAATTAAAGTGGGATAAAAAACCAAAACAATTATAATAAAACTTTTCATTAACCGTTTAAAAAAAATAATTATTGTAACATTTTGAGTTAAATTATACAGATTTAGTTTGAAAAATATGCCTTTAATTAAAATTGAATTAAAATAATAGAAAATAAATGAAATGCTGTAACCAAAAACAAAGTAATAACATTAATCAACAAGAAAAACCTTTGCTTTTGTCAACTTTCAAAATGAAATGAAATTTGAAATTCTGATAAATTATTAAACTAAAATCTAAAAATTAAAACATGTCATCAAAATTCAATATTTAGAGTACATTAAATTGAGACAAACTAAAAGTTTAATCAGTGTTACAACTCGAATTTGAAATTGGTTTGGATAATTATTGATTTTGAAATTAATGCAATTGTACTAAAATCAATAGCAAATAAAATGAAACCCTACGTCACAATTTGTGGATATACAGTTTACAATAAACTACAATGCAATTAGTTAATAACATGAGACTAAAACATAAATTTATTTTTTGCTCTTAATTATTAAAATTAAGTTTGTAATTAAGAAAGACAAATTCTTCAAATGGATAAATAAATAAACTAAATACTTTTGAGTTTAACAACGAAAGTCTGACCAATGTTTCTTATAAAACTATAAAAATTAAAATCTGACAATAAATTTTTCAACAAATTTTGGCAATTCAATGATTCAACTAACATTAGAAAATAATAAAAATAATTTCTAATAAATAACTGCCATCATCATACAAATATATATAAATAAAAATTCAACAACTTAAATCTAAAAGAAAACTTTGATGTATTCATCAATCTCAAAATCTCCATAAAAAAATATTTTATGCAAATGAGCTTAATGAACATTAACAGCATTTTCATTTCAAAATAAGCAAAAAGTACAAATAATTAATTACTTTTAAAAACAATTTCAAATTTTTAATGTACTGTATTAAAAAATAGTTTGCAACAATATATAAAAATTTAATTACATTTTTTTTTAACAAAAACTTCAATCTGTCAATCAGTACAAGGTTAGCGTAAAAATACACTAAATTAACAATGTTCGAGAACTAATTAACTTCATACTAGATTAGACCACACAAACCATTTACAACCCAAAACAATTGGGATAAATTGCTATTCAGAAATGCCTAGAAATCTTATTACATTTACCAAACAATTTAATTAATTGTTATTAAATGCAAAATATAATACTTGAAACAAATTAAAAGTCGGGTTGATTTTACACAATTAAAGACCAAGTAAAACTTAAATTCAAATCTTAAAATTCAGAATAAAAAACTAATTTGAGTTCCAATCGTTAGTCAAGCCATTGAACATCAACACTGTATACAAGAAACAAGACTGGTGATAATTCAACATATTCATTAACTAATGTAACAATTTAACAGACATTAATACTCATTTTAGGAGAAATTAAAAGAAATTTCCCACTGTCATTACAATTCTTCCAAAAAAATAGTATAAACTAATTCATGTATTACAATTTATGATGAAAAATATGGTTAAAAATAGTAAGAAAGCTGTCAAATCAAATTAATGCTTTTATTTTAAAATCTTTTAATTATTTCAATGTCCTAATACAAAAACAGAAGTTTATAATAAATGAAAAGGAAGTTATTTTTTTTAAAACTAAAACACATCCATTTGTCAATTGCTTTAGAATATAACACTACCAATAAGCAAGTATTACAATTACATAAAAATAAACTAAATTAACAATGTTTACGAACTAATTAAATTCAAAGTAGTTTAGAAGTATTTAAGTTACAGTTTCAAGAATGAAAATTTCTAAACTTAAAAAAAAATTAAACTTTTTTACCATTTATGCGTTAGTTAATTGTGATTAAAACAAAAAAAAACTTAAAACTAATCAATATCTGAATTGTTATATAATTGAAGATGAGGAAAATATGCATTTTCAGTTTTAAGAAGTTAATTCTTCAAAACAGGAAAAACCAATTTAGCAATTATGAAATAAGTTAAAGTTTTAAATTCTCAAAATAAAGCAATGCGAATAACGCCAAATGCTATCAATTAATGTTCGTAATCAAATTAATTAACTTTATAGAGTACTTAGTAACTAGAAGAGCAAAAACAATTAAAAATTCCAATACATTAAATAGTTAACTAAAAATAAAATACAATTTCAACTAATAAACTAACAAATTAAAATCATTAACACTGAAATGCTTAGAAAATGTTAATGGCATTAAAAATATAATTTACTTTTAAGATTAAGACTAAAAATTAAATTTAGTTAATAGTTTTCATTGATATGTTTAGTAATTGGAATTAAAAATTCAACAAAACCCAATTAGGTCAAGAAACTGCTATCGAAAATTACTTGCTATGGTTAACTTTGTTGTGGTTAACTACTATGGTTTTGCTATGGTTAAATTTTAATAAAAATTAATTTTTGAAGTTTTAAAAATCAATAAGTCAATAAAACAACATTTACAATGAAAATAAAATATATTTATCAAAATGAAATTATTCGTTGCAGGTTTAATAAAATAATTAAAATGTTATATTAATTTTTTAATGATATTAATTTGAGAATTTATTTTTACTAATGAGTTAATCAATTAAAATAAAAACTTTATTGTTTTATAAAATATTTAATGGAAATAAATGCAACATGTTATTGAATATTATTGGACAAAATTAAAAATAAGATTATTAAGTTTAGATGAAATCATTTTTTATCAATAACAATTCAATATTTATTCAATAAAATGCATTAACAAATAAAACAAAAAAGAAACTCATTAAATTAACAAGTGTTTTTCCATTTCAGATGCAGATGATCTTTATTAAATTATAATTTTCAATTTTAATTTTTTATATTTCAAAATTGTTTATCAGAAAAAATTAAAAAACCTTAAAATAAGAAATAGTGACATTAAAACATTTTAACATGAACAAAAATTTCCTACAACAGAAATTTCTACTTAAATATTTGAAATAATCATACGAAATAGTTGAAATATGGTTTTCCATAAAGATGATAAGCGTAAGTTAAGTAAAACGAAATCTTTTTTAAATTAAAATTTCTAAATAAAAAACATGCGTAATTTTTTTAAAGTTGCATCATAAAGAAACTAAATGACTATGGCAGGATTGACTTACCACAAATAAATAATCTTAATTAAAATATAGCACTTTATTAATTCTCATTATCAATGTTTTAAATTTGCAGTTCGGAACAATTAATAAAAACAAAACTAAAATTTAAATAGTATCATTATATTGAATGAAATTAATTTGATGTACTTGGTGACATTAAAATAAGAGATTTCATCTAAATTTGGAAAATCTTAAAATTGTATACAAGGATATTTTTTGTATTCAATCATTGATTAAATACAAAAAGTATTTGAAAATGCATTTAATGATCGGAATGAATGTTATGTTTAGAAAATAATAAAAAAATTTGAAATAATCATTATTAAAACTAATTTTTTTGTATAAATGTATGTAATTTCAGTATACGGTAGTATTTAATGAACAAAATTATTTAACATTTACATTTTTTCAATTACAAACTATAATTAAAATAACAATGAAAATACCTATTGATTATAAAAGACCATAAAATAAATACAAAAATGAATTAAAATAAATGTTAATTGATATAACATTTTATAAACAAAAAATCAATGTAAATGCAATTGTGTACTTAACAGGATCTTATTGGAAATTGGGAATAAACTTAAGCTTTTTCAAAATAATCAATGTCTTAAAAAATTGAGCAGATAAATTCAAAATATGAAAAACAATTTAGTGCTGACTAAAAACGATTAACATAAAAGTAACTGAAATAAGTTTAAAGAGAAAGAGGACAACAATAGCTTTACAATTAATAAAACATTAAAAATAAACATAAATCCCAATTTGACATTTAGATTTCACTTTTAAAAAAAATACTTTAAACAATTTTATTTAGATATTCAAACCCATTTTCTAAAATTTCAAATAAAAGCTGAAAAACCTTTAGACAACTACGCTATTAATTAACTCTTAAAATGACATATTAAAAATAAATATTACTGTTGTAAGAAACGGTTATAACATTCTCTGAATTAGATTTAAAACTGATTTAAATTGAAATAATTTATGAATTACCCTAAATACTACATGAAAAAATAAATATTCAATGATCATTACTTTAAAATATTAACAATAAATTACATCAAAGGATGGATGGATGTTATTAATTTAAATAGTACTTAATCATTGTTATGTTTTACAATTGCAAATCAGAGAATTTTATTTAAAAAATTAGTCTAAGAATTTATGAAATTAAAACATTTCAACATGAAAAATGATAAAACAAGCAAAATGTGGCAACTCTGATATTTCATTAACTAATTACAGTACTTCAATGACAGTTAAATGTTTAACAAACACTTCAAGAAGAAGCTGCACAATATATTTTATTAAAATAAGATATAAAATAAGTAGAAACTCAAATTAAAACAAAAGTTTTTGGAATTAATGATAAACTATTTAAGTATTGTACAGAATGACCAAATAAAAAACGAGCCCTATAAATTGCTTAACATTGTAATGAAGTAACGAGATTCTTGCAATCTAAACTTAAAAAAAATGTAATTGAATTATTTGCAACTCCTAGAGATTAATCATTAAGATAAAATATAAAAGAAAGGTTTGTTATAACTGTTTATAACTTAATGGTGTGAAATTAAGCATTTGAAAAAAGATCATCAACAAGAAAAACAAGTATGATTAACATAAAAAAGTACTTTGTTAATTAAAAGAGACAAGAAAGTTGATTAAAAAAACTCATTTGACTGTTTGCCTTCAAATTGTATAAACACAAAATTAATGTTCAATGTAAGTTTATATTTAATTAGATCTTCATATGTAAATACACAATGTGAATCCAAAAATAGAAATTCACATTCAAAAATGGTGTAGATTTATCTATGCCAATTTAAAATTCAATAATGTCTTAAATGTCTTATTATTCATTAAATGGAATTTTAAAACTAAAACATGTTTTAGAGAAAATTAGCAGTAACTGAATAAGTCCAAAAATAAATTCCAAAAACGGATTTTGTAAAATAAGTTTGAGTATTGTTGATTGTTTTTAAATCTACTTTTCTAATTATTAATTACAAATTACCATAATCAAATGCGTGTAGTTTTAATGATTAGAAAATAAATCATCAATAATTCTCAAAAAGTTTTTAAAATAAATTGCATTTTCAATAATTTTTCTAGTTATTTTAATAACTTGTAAAACTTAATAGTAATTAAATTAATGAAATTCCAATTAAATCAAACCTATACTTTATTAAAATTATACAATTATACTATTATACTATTATATTAAAATATACTTAATTAAAATTAAAAAAAAACCGGATTGAATTACACCAGTTCAATGGTTGATCATTAATTAAAACTTAATTATAATAGTGAAAATGAATATATTAACCACTATCAAATTGTCATTATGCACATAAAATTAAGATTGAAATTGGATATTACACTTAAATTATTAAAACAAATAATAAGAATGGAGAACAAAATAATAAAATTAGACCATTTGCTTTTATATTAAAAATGACATTTGAATTTTTAAACCAACAATTTAAACCATTTCCGGTTCAGATACCCAATTTAAAACTGAAAATAAAGTTCCCAAAAATACTACTTTTATTAACATTTAAACTACCAAATAATTTTCTCTTCAAAACTTAAAAAAATGTTTCAATTTTTCAGTGTTAATAGTCTGTTCTTTACTTCCAGACATCTTTAGACACATTTTATAATATGAAGTAACTTTAAAGATTTTAACTATAAAATAAGAGTGATTATTTTAATTAATGTTAAAAAATTCCGCAACTATTGCTGCAACCAAATTGGTTTTCCTTCAATTTGAAACTAAACTCATAGTTTTAATTAAGTTCCGGATAAATCTTCCCATTTTGAATCTTAATAGATATCAATTGATATTTAGAAAATCAGAATGAGTTGCTCTAAATTCAATGCTAATGTTAAACATGCAAAATTAACACAAAAATAATCAATTCACTAAATTAATATTGAATCAAAACTATTGATTACTTAAAAATTTAAATGGAATAATTTGAATAAAGAAATTTTGACTGTTATAAGAGTTGCAAATGTAATTCAAATAATTTGTGAAGCTTATTAGTAAATAATGAAAAAAATTAAAACAAAATTTCTATAAATAAATTATTTAGTTATCTTAATTGTCACAAAAATTATTCCTATAAATTTTTATAAATTTTTCCTAGCAAAAAACTGTTTGATTTATTTTTCTAAAAGAAATTAAAGTTGAAACTTGTTAATGACAAAGGAATTTCAATTACATGAGCATTACATTAATTAGGTTTTGAAATTAATTTTATAGTTTGTCATAAAAGCCATTTGCCATAATTACAAATTAAATTATTTGAGGATTATGTTAATAAAATAGAAAACAACAAAAGTTAATGAACTAAAAACAGGAAAACCGCTAAAAATTAATAAATTTAAATGTCATATGAATTTAATATTTGTTTCGATAATTATGAATATTTATTTAAACACTAAAACTAAAAACATTTGATGAAATTTAAAATTTCAAACCATCGTTTTCATAAAATATAAAAAATCTAATTTTACTTTCAAATATACTGTAAGTAAGCATTAATATTCTCGTCAAATTAACATTTATCAACATCATTAACTTTAAATTAGGAAATCAATAAAATGTAATTAAATATCTATGATTGTTTTTATAAAAATATTTCCAATTAAATTTTTAATAGGATAATTTAATCAAAATAATTGAAATTGATAAAATAAAACAAAATAAGCTATTTATAAAAGCTAAGTTAGATCATTAATTTGATTAATTTTCTCATTTTAAACAGTCAACTAGTTACAAATTAAATAATTTAGTTAAACTTAACCAATCTATTTGTATAGTTTAAAGCGAGTTCAAATTATAATAAAAAAAAGCACTTTTAACATGTTAATGATTATATAAAAAAGTTTTTGCAGAAACTTTCAATGAACTTTGATAAATGTAATGAAAATTTGTGTCAAATGTGAAATTGTTTCTGATTAAGAAAATGTTTTAAAAAAACAAAACTTGAGAATATACAAAATTTAAGAATTTTATAGTATTAAATTAAGTTAAATTACACTATTTTATTTGTTAAAGTCCTAATCAAACACAAGCTAATAGATTTAAAAACATTTTGTTAAAAGTTCAATTAAGTGTTTAGAGTTCTGCAATTGGCTTATTTTAAAACTAAACACAGTTTCTTAATTAAACCCTAATGTTTTCAGACAAATAAATTAAGATGTTTAAAAAAGTCAAATGAAAACTATTATGATTTTAATTTTTAAAATTAATGTTCTTTCAAAAATATTCAAATCAAAATAGCCAATTGCAATTAAAGAAAAATTAAAGTAAAAAAAAACTAATAAATTTTCACCTATCAAAATGGATGAAAATAATGGTAAGTTAAAATCAAACTAAAGTATTGAGACTGAAATATTTAAATATTAATTTCTTAATTTGGAAATAAACTGATATTTCATGGTAATTAACAAAACGAATCTAATAGCTGACAACATTTTGGAATTATTAACACTAAAAATTTGTTTCAAAAACTTAAAATCTTAATTAAATTTTAGTAATTTGCCTTTCACAAAAAACCCTAAATGTTTAGTTAATTGCGTTTAAATAAAAAATCAGTACTCGAAGACCATTAAAAATCACAAACAAAGCAAATAATTAACATATCAATATTACACCAATTGTATCTCATTAAGTTCATTTTTAATAATTTTATTATCTGGCATTTATCTAACAAACAATTTAAAATATTTTAAATTTAAATACATTGCTCTGTCAAATTATAGAATCCCAATCAATCAAAATAACCATTACAATTTACCATTAAATATGTTAAAAAATTAAAATAGAAATGCCTAATCAGAAAAGCTCAATCAATTTTAAAAAATCTAAATCAATGTAACAGATGCACTGTTTATCTAAACTAATTTCTGTATCAAAACTTACATTAAAATCAGAAAAGAGCATTTTTCAGTAAAATAAACCAGATTATTTATTGTTCAAAGATTTCGAATGAAACTAATACAATTATTAAAAGTACAATTCAATGGTTTTAATTTCCTGCTAAACGTCTTTGAAGTAACTTTTTAAGTTTAATTAAAGTTAAAAATAATTAAGTTTAAATCAAATTCAGAAATAAAATACACGAGCAAAACTTTACAGCTAAAAAATCAGCAGAAATTAAAATTGTTGTATCAAACTTTTTTCAAAACTTTTACAGATTTATAAACATTTTAATTCATTATTTAATGAAATTAGTAGCATTATGGACCCTAAAAATTAAAAAAAATAAATCTTAATTACTGTATATTTAACCATTAGTCATGTTAAACTAAAGCATCGTCTGTCAGTTTTTAAAATTCAAAAAAACTTCCAGCAAAACTACAAAACTAAACTGAAATTAAAGAAATGTAGTTGAAAATGTTATTACATCAATTTACTAAAATAATAAATGCTAAAATTAAAAATTACAAGGTAAGTTTCATTTACAAGTTAACAATAAAAAAAGAAAAAAGTTAAAACATGTTTTTGATGAATTGATAAAATCAAAATAAAATTGTGAAATTAAAACTGATGAATTTGTGAAAAAAAAAGATTAAAAATTAAATCTAAAAAATTGTTGATACATCTGAATTGTCTAATATGCAAAAGCCCTTCAAAACAACGACAGAGTTGGATTTCAGTGTAATAAAAACATAAAAAGGTAATCGTTTTAATGAACATGTTCAATTAGTCAATTTCATAACCTAATTTCACACAATTGCAAATTTTCTTTCAAAGTATTGAAAAGTAATCGAAATACATTAAAGTACTGTAATAGGGAAAAAAAAAGTCCTACCTTTTCAATCAATCCATGTGATATTTGCACTTTGTTGTTGATTAGTCATTTCATCCATTTTCAAAATCCATTTTCCTATTAAAAATAAAAAAAACTTTAAAACACAGTACACACAACAAGAATTTAATTCTTAATTCATTTCATATTTCCTCCCCCATTTAACCAACTTCCGGCAAACATTTTGCATTTTAGTCAATTGACGTGTTATTTATCATTTACAATTAAAAAAACAAAGTTAACACATGTTTTGCAGTTCAATTTTAGTAAAAAAATAATCACCCAGTGAACCCTCAACAAACAGCCAATCACAAGCCACTACTTTTACTTATTTTTCGCATCCATCACATACAATGATCAAATTTAGTAATTAAAGAAAATTTAATGAACATTTTTAAGAAATGTGAACAAGATTTGCATTTGTTTCTCTAATTAGTTGTATATACTTGATTATCTCCCATAAATTTCTTAAGACTACTTAAAATATACACATTTCTTAAGACAATTTGAAATCCGAAAAGATGGACTTTGACAACCACGTGATCACCGTTTACTGCATTGCGGCTTTTTCGATTCAAATTTTTGAATATTAATTCCATTTTTATCAAATCAAACAAGATTATATTTAAAATAGTTAATTTATTAAGAAATTGACGTTCAAATTATTGTTTATTTGAAGTTATTTTAATGAAGACAAGGTGGAGAACACCTATCAGTGTTTGAACAACGCAAACATTTTCACAGAAAAACCATTAAAAAAAGTTTAAATTTAAATAGTTTTAATTATTTTGTTAACTAAATGTGTTTTAATTAAAATTTAACACAGAAAATATTACCTTTTTGTTTTGTTGTTTTCTTATTCTTCAGGGAAGACTAAAGCACGTCTTCACTCGTCAGCCACCACAACTTGAATGATTGCAAGTCAAAGATGACTCGATTTAGAAGTCGATCATGACGTAATAGGTCATTTTCGACTTAGAGGTTACCCTCGACTAAAAAGTCAATTTGCACACTTTTAAGCCGATATGTAATTAACAGTTTTTCGGCACTTATTTTCATCAGTGGCATCATTGGCATCTCCTAAAAAATATAAAAAGTAGGCGTAAAAATCAAAAACAGAAATAGTTTATATGAAAAATTAAAATGGCAATTTTTGAGTACTATTTTTAAATAAGAAAAGATGGCACATTGTTCTAAAGAAATTAAACGAAAGTGATATAATCGACTCTAAGAAAGCGACAAAAATATTAAAACTTGAGGAAAAATAAAATACATAAAACTATGAATTAAGTACTATTGACCAGAATATTTTTCTTAGATTAAAAATGTCAAAAATCAGACAATTAAGGTATTTGAACTTTAATAAGCAATTATTAATTATTTTAAATAACCAAGATTAATTTAAATCAGAATTGAAAATTAAGCCCTTTTGAAGTAAAAATAATTTTAAAATGAAGTATTTTATATACTAAATACAAATATTATTAGTTTTTAAAAATGAATGATTTGTTCAAATGCAGCAACTTCAACTATAATTACAATCAATGTAAAGAATTTTAGAAACTTTATTAAAATAAAAATTTCTACATTTGAGTTGCATTTGATAATTAACTGTTGTACTTTCTTGCAATAATATTAAAATGGCTAATTATTTACCAACTTAAATCAAACACTAATAACTGATTGTAACTAAAATACATATTATACATAGCATTTTAAGATTTATGGATTTTAAGAAATACTTAGAAATTCTTTAGGAAATCGTGTAAGTGATGAATAGAAGTTTAATTTAAATTGAACGCTTATTTGATGTAAATTAGTCAACAAAGTAAAAGTAACAGCCATTCAATGTTGTTAACATTAAAAACTGTTGGAATTTGATTTGCGCATATCACTTAATTTGCATATTAACTGTCGCTAACCCCTAGTGGTCAGAGTCGCAAACTGACCACATACAATTGTAATACGCTTACTAGACAGTCGTCGTCTAGCAGTCACAACAAACAGTCGTCTTCA
>JAAFCF010005748.1:15003168-15060333 GCA_013389785.1 Helicorthomorpha holstii | reverse complement strand
AGAAATTAAATTGATAATTATTAAATGAAATGAAAGCAAATCCTGTTAATTAATAGAGAAAATGGTAATGAAATGCAAATATACTAAATCAAGACTTATTTTGCAATAATATGTGAATTTTTAAATTAAACTTTTACTGATTATCTTATTTACAGAAACCTGTACTTGAATGTATTTAATTTAAACTTAATTTTATAGTAATGTTTAACATTAAGCTAGTTTAATTTTAAATCCGTGATTATCATAACAATTAATCCATGATTAACTTTGATTATAAAGTTTTCAAATAAAAAGTCTTAACATTATTAGTTTCACTAAACAAAAAACCAATTTGCCAACAAAATTAAACAATAAATTACAACTTAGAAATATAAATATATATGAAATTAAATAATTTAATCAGAATAGAAAATTAGAAAAATCCTTTATATTTCAATGGAGTTTATCATCCATCACTTATTTAAAAATAAATTAATTTTTCTTTGGATTTACAAATTACAATTCTGTTTAAAAAAATCATTTTAACATTGAAAATTGGCATTGGAATAACATGTGTAATTGCATTTCTTTGAAAAACAAACTTTATAATTGAAAACATTTTCAAAATAATTTTTTTAAAAGTAGTTTTAATTACTAAAACTATTTTTTTTAGTTACCTCAATTTTAAACAAAACCACAACTAAAGAAATACCTTAAACTTAATTTGATCGAATTTTAATAAAATTACATAGTTTGATTGTATTGCAGAACCTAAACGTAAGATTAAGTAATGGGGATTAAAAGCCATCTAATTGTAAAACTGAAATATGAAATTTAGTTAAAATTTGCATTTCATTTTTACTTAAAACAGTAAACAAACCAATGACATAAAAGGTAACTCCTGTTGATATTTAACATTAATTCATCAGAAAAGACAATTATGAATAAGAAAACAAAATGGACATATTGACTGATTAACTATCTGATAAAGTAACTTAACTAAAGTCCATTAATAAACTGCTTCCATTATTTTTTTTAAGTTTAATAAACACAAAATCAATGGTAAATGCAAGTTTGAGATTTGATTGGTAAATCAATAGTAACTCAAAAGTAAACAAGATCTCAATCCGTTAACACTAAAACCCAATTAAAAATGCTTAAATAATTGAAAATTAGTTTAATTAAGTTTAATATGTAATTTAATCAGAATTGAGAATTAGAAAAATCCTTTATATTTCAATGGAGTTTATTATCCATCACTTAGTTAAAAATAAATTAATTTTACTTTGGATTTACAAATTACAATTCTGTTTAAAAAAATCCATTTTAACATTGAAAATTGGCATTGGAATAACATGTGTAATTGCATTTGTTTGAAAAACAAACTTTATAATTGAAAACTTTCATTAAAGCAACAAGTTTTTTGTTTTCTATGTAATTAATATTTATGTAATAGTTAACAATTTATGTACTTATGATTATTTGTATTAAATTCATGAAAGTACTTTATTGGTAATAAAATACAGTATTCTTTAAAAAGTTCAGGTTATTTTTAATCATCAATTTTTTTTACTTTTATTTGAAATTAAATAGAAATACCAGTTCAACACATGATATATTCTACCCTTACGAGCAGACGACATTGAAATGCCATAAAACCAAAAAAAAACAATGATATAAAATTCAAATTTTAAGTGCAAGAATTATATTGTTATTGGTTAAAATTGCCAAACAAATCTAAAAAAGTACATAAACAAAAAATTGCAAAAAAAAAATACAAATTCGTAAAATGGCAACTAAAACCTTGTTGTATTTTATAATTAAAATGAGATAGACTAAATAAAATATTTTGATTGTCAGTTTTTAAAAAAAATTGTTATAACATTTTAAATTAAAATATTAAACTTTAGTTTGAAAAAAGTAGGCTTTTAATTATAATTGATAAAAATAGATAAATTATAAACAAAAGATTAAGCCAAGATTTTCAACTGGCAAAAGTTTAAATTGTAATCTGTTATTAAATTACAATCAACAAATGAAAATATAGATTAACTCATTCAAAATATCAGTTGGACCTGAATTAAAAACCCAACCGATTTTACAAGAATACTAAACAAATGTGAACATAATTTTTTAATTCTTAATATTGAATTTTATGAAATTTTATCTGAACTGAAGTTCAATTAAAACAAATTAATTGAAAGCAATAGGAAATTAAATGGCTTTGTAGGTCGCAAATTAGGCCCAATTTAAAATTAGTAATCGAAAATGAAATTAGTTAATAGGATTAAGATTTAGTTTTTAATCAGTTTAAAAAAATGCACATAAAAGTAAAAAACGGTTAAAAAATATTAAAGAACCAAAAAATAACATCCATTGATTCAAATAAATAGATTAAGTGAGTTAATTAACCGTTAATATTAAACCAACTAATGAATATATTAGTGTTTATGATTAATAATGAGATTAAAACTACAAACAACACGAAATAATGTCAAACATTAAAACAATATTTAAGACTAAGAAAGCATCTCTTCCGGTCAAAAAACTCAAAATGTCAAATATTTAGTTTAAATTTAAGTTAGTACTGAAATAAGAAAAAGAACCTGTTTTCGTAGCTTCATAACCCTATTATTTACTATATTATTATAAAGTTAATTTGGAAAATGAAAGTTTGAAAATCGTTGAACCAAAATTCAAATCTAAATCCTTAATGTTAACTACTATAAAGCAAATTGATGGCAAACACTTGAGAATATAATAATTATAACATTTTGTAATTTTATTAATAATGAAATTTTGTAATTTTATTAAAATAACATTTTAAAGATATAATTTTTGCAAGTAATTAAGTATTTTCAAACTACAGTATGTTAACTACAAATGATTAAACTAAATGTTACTAAAGAAATACTGTAGTTTGAAAAGATTGAGACAAAACAGACTTATAAATAATAAACTAGCAAATTAAAATCATTAACAAATAACTGCTTAGTTAATAAAATTTGTGAATTGAAACCAAATTAATTGATGTTCAATGTTAACACTAAAAAGGAATATTTAATTGAAATTTCTTTTTGCAGGTTTAGCCACTGCAATTGCAAGTCAAAATAGTCAATTCTCCTAAATAATCATGTAATTTTAGAAATCAAAAAAGCAATAAAATGCCATTGATATTTATCAAAAAGCGTTTACACAATTAAGTTATTTTTTGCAAAGTTAAATAATAAAATCAAGAAATTAAATATTAATTGTTTTTATTTTGGGTTAAAAAATTTAGCCGAATAGTTTGAAAATATCAATTAAAATAAAAGCCAATTATTTTGTTGATTATTTAATGAAAGAAAATGTACAACAGGTCTTTTAATTTCTTAGACTTAATTTAAAACGAAATTGTTCAATATTAAATACCATTTAAAAGTTCAAACATAACATTTATATTTCACCTAAAGAAAAAATAGTTCAATTATGATTTTCCTAAAAAAAAGTTTTTAAAGAAAAATTTCAAAATAATTTTTTCTTCATTTATGAATTGCCCTAACTATTTAAAGATAAAATACCAGAAACCTAAATTGAAATATATCAGTTATTACCAATTTTTTTAAATTGCAGATTAGAAAATAAATTAAAACCTTTGAAATTATAAAACTAATAAATTTACCAGGTAAACACTTCACAATTTTGATTAACTATGCAAACTAAATAGCAAATAATAGTAATAAAACTAAAACTTTTTTAGTTAGTTTAATCTTCAACGAAATTATATCTTGAAACAATAGGCCTTAACCATTGGATTAAGTAATGGGGATTAAAAGCCATCTACATAGAAAAACTGAAATATGAAATTTAGTTAAAATTTGCATTTTATTTTTACTTAAAACAATAAAACAACCAATAACAAAACTAATTGGAATTTAAGGAATTCTTTCAGTAGCATAAAAAGTATCTCATGTTGATATTTAACATTAATTCATCAGAAAAGACCATTACGAATAACAAAACAAAATGGACATACTGACTTAATAAACACAAAACCAATGCCAAATGCAAGTTTGAAATCTCATTCGTAAATCAATAGTAAATCAAGGGTAAATGAGATCTCAATCCGTTAATACTAAAACCACATTAAAAATGCCTAAATAATTCAAAATTAGTATTTTTAAAAATTTTGCAAATAAACCTATTTCAAATTGTGCAACTTTTTTAAGACTTTATTTTTCTTTAAATTTCATATTTAAAAATTACCTAAAATTAACACTAACCCAAATCATTTTTTAAAATAAAATTCAATTGATTAAATACAAAAAAGTTATGTTGAAGACAATCATTCACTTTAATTATTGACAATTAATTGTAATTACAATTGTGAAAATAAAAATAACTTATTATTTCAAAATCTCAATGTGAAGCAGACACAATAAATACTGTATGGTTAAACTAAAGCATTTTGGTTATATTAAATAAAAACAAATACAATTAGCAATGTATGGAAACCAATCAACTTGAATTTAATTTTACTATAAAAACATACAAGTAGAGTGAAGAGCATGGAATGGTATTTAATGATGAGTGTTGGATTAAATGTGATTTTTAAAAAGTAAAAAACAAAGAAAATTTTATTTCATTACAGTTTTGTCATAATTCAAATACTCAAATAAACGTATGAATCACCACAATGTTAAACTATTAAAATAATTAAGAAAATAACCCTAAAAATCGATCAATGACTCCAAACGTAATTGTTAATTAATTGTCAAATTAAACCACTTAGAAATCCCCATACTTGATTAAAAATGAAATGGATGGTTTTATTTAATCCCATAATTTTATGAAATTATTTTTAATTAAATAAGTTTATTAATTTGCTTGTATTTTTGCTTGCATTACAAAAAATAATTAGATGTAAAAACATTATTGATCATTATAGATTTAGTAACAAATTAAGACCACAAAATATTTTAAACTAAAAATGTTAATTTTTAACTAAATAATTTAGTACATTAATCATTGATTGTTGAGCATCAACAAGTAACAACGAATATAATTAAAGTTAATGAAATCAACCATTTATTGCGGGGATATATTTTGTAATCATAAATAATTAGCATCATTTGGTAATTAAAACAAATTTTAACTTACTTAAAATTTAATTTTTTTATATTTTATTTTCAGTAATTATTTTTTTAATATAATAGTTCATTTTGAATATTTAAATTGTACTTTTAATACAAAATCTTAAAATTATTTGCATTTCAAATCAAGAAAATCTACCAAAAAAGTTGAGAAAGAATTAGAAATAACAATCACAAGTTAAAATTATAAAATTAAAAATGTACTGTAACCACAAGAATAACCAAAACAAAACAATGTAATTAACAATGTCAATTTTAAGAAAATATAATGTTATGCAAATAAAACTAATTAATATTGAATCACATTTATTTCATTTCATCAAATTAAATACATTATACAAAAAATGATGAAAAAACTAAACAATTGACAAATTAATTGCCTTTCTAAATTAAAAAATCTTAGTGCCAAAAAAAGCCATTAATTTTCACAAAAAAACCCCAATTGCAATTAATGTAAACAGTTATTTTGAATAATAACTATATTTGTTAATATTAAACTCCATATTCTGTACTTAAAAGAAACTGACATTAAATAGTCTTAAAATAGTAAATACTTTAAATTTTTTTATAAATCTCTGAAGTTATAATAAAGCAACTAATATTCGGAATTTAAATTTATTAAAAACATAATAAATAGATCATCAATTATTTGTGCCATGTAAAAACGTTTTCTAGGTGCAAGTCATCAATTCTCTGTGGTTTCTTATAAAAATTATGATTTCAATTAATGCATTTGATTAAAATATCTAAGAATTTGAAATTAAGAGCTAGGAAATAATTTATAATTAACGAAACAACTCTGGACTAATCTCATAATTTAATCATAAATTATTTTTTAACATCATATAGTGTTAAAAAAATACTTTTGAACTGTACAAACTGAGTACCCAGATGTTGCAAGGATTAAATAAGAAATAAAACCATTTCAAATACTGTATTTAAATCACACAATTCATATTTATAGATACACAAGATAATTTTAAAATTAAACATAAGATTTTGTAAGAGGCATAAATGTTAATGCATGTTAAGATATTTGATGTGGAAATTAATGAAAGTAAATATTTGCTAAATCTTATTACAATACCTGATTTAGGAATATTTTACAATTATTCCAATTAAAGATTTTTTAAAAATTTAATAATGTCAGTTGGGTGGCTACAATAAGTTTCAGAATTTAATGAACAAATTTGACTAATTGATGAAAAGTTGTTTTTGAGATTCAGAACTAACAAATATAAATAATAATGTAATGATTTTTGAATAACTTAAAAAAGTTTTAGTAAATGAAGATTTAAAAATTGCATAAATTTTATACAGTTAAGCAATATTTTTTAACATTGAACACTGAATTGTAAATAGTTTTATTGGATTTAATTTGCAAACCAAATTAATCTGTTATAATGGGAAAGGAGGATCATAATTAACATAATTCCGGAATTTAGTTTCAAATATTTTGAGAAAGCTATTCAATTGGTTTTCATTTCTATTTTAAAGAAATTATGTACTTATTTATTAAATTACATCATTTACATGTAATAAAAAACTTTGGTTAATTATTAATCATCAAATTTATTTTATCATCCATTGAACTTGAAATTAAATATGGGTATAACCATTTCTTTAAATTAAGAAACGCATTTATGAGTAGAATATAGTACATTCATTTGCAACAAGATAAAACCAACAACGATTTATAATACTAAAAAAACCAAAAAATGAAATCTAAAATTGTACACAAATGCCATAAATACAAAGTTAAGTAATTATTCGGAAATGATGATTAAACATTATAAAATATATTCTTTAAAATTAGAAGTAGAGAAATATCTTTCATATAGTATTGATTATTTTTTCCAATCAATTAGAAGCTAAAATTGTTTTAACTACACAAATGTGAATAATGGAAACAAAATGGAAAACTGTCCACTAAATTAATACTAATTTTAAAATGAAAGTGGGATAAAAAACCAAAAAAATAATAAAACTTTTCGTTAACTATTTTTAAAAAAATAATTATTGTAACATTTGGAATTAAGATATACAAATTTAAATTGAAAAATATAATTTTAATTAAAATTCAATTAAATTGATAGAAAATAAATGAAATGTTGTAACCAAAAACAGAGTAACAAAATTAATCAACAAGAAAAACCTTTGCTTTTGTCAACTTTCAAAATGAAATGAAATTTGAAATTCTGATAAATTATTAAACTAAAATTTAAAAATTAAAACATGTCATCAAAATTCAATATTTAGAGTACAATAAATTGAGACAAACTAAAAGTTTAATCAGTGTTACAACTCGAATTTGAAATTGGTTTGGATAATTATTGATTTTGAAATTAATGCAATTGTACTAAAATCAATAGCAAATAAAATGAAACCCTACGTCACAATTTGTGGATATACAGTTTACAATAAACTACAATGCAATTAGTTAATAACATGAGACTAAAACAAATTTATTTTTTGCTCTTAATTATTAAAATTAAGTTTGTAATTAAGAAAAAGACAAATTCTTCAAATGGATAAATAAATAAACTAAATACTTTTGAGTTTAACAACGAAAATCTGACCTATGTTTCTTATAAAACTATAAAAATTAAAATTTGACAATAAATTTTTCAACAAATTTTGGGCAATTCAATGATTCAATTACCATTAGAAAATAATAAAATTAATTTCCAATAAATAACTGGCATCATCATACAAATATATATTAATAAAAATTCAATAAGTTAAATCTGAAAGAAAACTTTGATGTATTCATCAATCTCAAAATCTCCAAAAAAAAGTATTTTATGCAAATTAGCTTAATGAACATTAACAGCATTTCCATTTCAAAGTCAAAATCAGCAACAAGTACAAATAATTACTTTTAAAAACAATTTCAAATTTTTAATGTACCATATTAAAAATAGTTTGCAACAATATATAACAATTTAATTACATTTTTTTAAACAAAAACTTCAATCTGTCAATTAGCACAAGGTTAGCGTAAAAATACACTAAATTAACAACGTTCGAGAACTAATTAACTTCATACTAGATTAGACCACACAAACCATTTACAACCCAAAACAATTGGGATAAATTGCTATTCAGAAATGCCAAGAAATCTTATTACATTTAACAAAAAAATTTAATTGTTATTAAATGCAAAATATAATACTTGAAACCAATTAAAGTCCGGTTGATTTTACACAATTAAAGACCAAGAAAAACTTAAAAATGATAAAATTCAAATTTTAAAATTCAGAATAAAAAACTAATTTGAATTCCAATCTTTTGTCAACCAATTGAGCATCAACACTGTATACAAGAAAAAAGGCTGGTGATAATTAAACATATTCATTAACTAATGTAACAATTTATTTCAATGTCCTAATACAAAAACAGAAATTTATAATACATGAAATTGTAATAATTTTTTTAAAACTAAAACACATCTATTTGTCAATTGCTATAGAATATAACACTACCAATAAGCAAGTATTAAAATTATATAAAAATAAACTAAATTAACAATGTTTACGAACTAATTAAATTCAAAGTAGTTTAGAATTTAAAAAATACTATTTATTAAACATGAGCTGCATTCAGAATTAAATTTCTAAACTTAAAAAAAAAAATAAAAAATATTACCATTTATGCGTTAGTTAATTGTGATTAAAACAAAAAAACCTCATAACTAATCAATATCTGGAGTGTTATATAATTTAAGATGAGGGAAATATGCATTTTCAGTTTTAAGAAGTTAATTCTTCAAAACAGGAAAAACCAATTTAGCAATTATGAAATAAGTTATTAAAACTTTAAATTCTCAAAATAAAGCAATGCGAATAACGCCAAATGCCATCAAGGTTCATAATCAAATTAATTAAAACTTTATAGAGTACTTAGTAACTAGAAGAGCAAAAACAATTAAAAATTCCAATACATTAAATAGTTAACTAAAAATAAAATACAATTTCAACTAATAAACTAACAAATTAAAATCATTAACACTGAAATGCTTAGACAATGTTATATGTATTAAAAATTTAATTGACTTTTAAGATTAAGACTAAAAATTAAATTTAGTTAATAGTTTTTATTGATATGTTTAGTAATTGGAATTAAAAATTCAACAAAACCCAATTAGTTCAAGAAACTGCTATCGAAAATTATTTGCTATGGTTAAGCGACTTGATAAAAATTAATTTTTGAAGTTTTAAAAATAAAGTCAACAAAACAACATTAACAATGAAAATAAATTATATTCACCAAAAAAAATTATTTGTTGCAGGTTTAATAAAATAATTAAGATGTTATATTAATTTTTTAATGATATTAATTTGGGAATTTATTTTTACTAATGAGTTAATTAAAATAAAAACTTCATTGTTTTATAAAATAGTTAATGGAAATAAATGCAACATGTTATTGAATATTATTGGACAAAATTAAAAATAAGATTATTAAGTTTAGATGAAATCATTTTTTATCAATAACAATTCAATATTTATTCAATGAAATGCATTAACAAATAAAACAAACAAGAAACTCATTAAATTAACAAGTGTTTTTCCATTTCAGATGCAGATGATCTTTATTAAATTATAATTTTCAATTTTAATTTTTTATATTTCAAAATTGTTTATCAGAAAAAATTAAAAATCCTTAAAATCAAGAAATAGTTACATTAAAACATTTGAACATGAACAAAAATTTCCCACAACAGAAATTTCTACTTAAATAGTTAAAATAATCATACGAAATAGTTGAAATATGGTTTTCCATAAAGATGATAAGCGTAAGTTAAGTAAAACGAAATCTTTTTTAAATTAAAATTTCTAAATAAAAAACATGCGTAATTTTTTTAAAGTTGCATCATAAAGAAACTAAATGAATATGACAGGATTGACTTACCACAAATAAATAAACTTAATTAAAATATAGCATTTTATCAATTCTCATTATCAATGTTTTAAATTTGCAGTTCAGAAAAATTGATAAAAAAACCAAACTAAAATTTAAATAGTATCATTATATTGAATGAAATCAATTTGATGTACTTGGTGACATTAAAATAATAGATTTCATCTAAATTTGAAAAATCTTAAAATTGTATATACAAGGATATTTGTTGTATTCAATCATTGATTAAATACAAAAAATATTTGAAAATGCATTTAATGATCGGAATGAATGTTATGTTTAAAAAATTATAAAAACATTTGAAATAATCGTTATTAAAACTAATTTTTTTTGTATAAATGTATGTAATTTCAGTATACGGTAGTATTTAATGAACAAAATTATTTAACACTTACATTTTTTCAATTACAAACTATAATTAAAATAACAATGAAAATACCTATTGATTAAAGGACCATAAAATAAAAAAAATAAATGTTCATTGATATAACATTTTATAAACAAAAATCAATGTAAATGCAATTGTCTACTTAATAGGATCTTATTGGAAATTGGGAATAAACTTAAGCTTTTTCAAAATGATCAATGTCTTAAAAAATTGAGCAGATAAATTCAAAATATGAAAAACAATTTAGTGCTGACTAAAAGCAATTAACATAAAAGTAACTGAAATAAGTTTAAAGAGAAAGAGGACAACAATAGCTCTACAATTAATAAAACATTAAAAATAAACATAAATCCCAATTTGACATTTAGATTTCACTTTAAAAAAATACTTTAAACAATTTATTTTAGATATTCAAACCCATTTTCTAAAATTTCAAATAAAAGCTGAAAAACCTTTAGACAACTACGCTATTAATTAACTCTTAAAATGACATATCATTAAAAATAAATATTACTGTTGTAAGAAAGTTATAACTTTGACAAATAAAACATTCTCTGAATTAGATTTAAAACTGATTTAAATTGAAATTATTTATGAATTGCCCTAAATACTACATGAAAAAATAAATATTTAATGATCATTACTTTAAAATATTAACAAAAAATTACATCGAAGGATGGATGGATGTTATTAATTTAAATAGTAATTAACCATTGTTATGTTTTACAATTGCAAATCAGAGAATTTTATTTAAAAAATTAGTCTAAGAATTTATGAAATTAAAACATTTCAACATGAAAAATGATAAAACAAGCAAAATGTGGCAACTCTGATATTTCATTAACTAATTACAGTACTTTAATGACAGTTAAATGTTTAACAAACCCTTTAAAAAGGAGCTGCACAATATACGTTTTTAAAATAAGTTATAAACTAAGTAGAAACTCAAATTATAACAAAATATTTGGAATTAATGATAAACTATTTAAGTATTGTACAGAATGGCCAAATAAAAAACGAGCCCTATAAATTGCTTAACATTGTAATGAAGTAATGAGATTCTTGCAATCTAAATTTAAAACAAAATGTAATTGAATTATTTGCAACTCCTAGAGATTAATCATTAAGATAAAATATAAAAGAAAGGTTTGTTATAACTGTTTATAACTTAATGGTGTGAAATTAAGCATTTGAAAAAAGATCATCAATGAGAAAAACAAGTATGATTAACATAAAAAAGTACTTTGTTAATTAAAAGAGACAAAAAAGTTGATTAAAAAACTGTTTGCCTTCAAATTGTATAAACACAAAATTAATGTTCAATGTAAGTTTATATTTAATTAGATCTTCATATGTAAATACACAATGTGAATCTCAAAATAGAAATTCACATTCAAAAATGGTGTAGATTTCTCTATGCCAATTTAAAATTCAATAATGTCTTAATATTCATTGAATGGAATTTTAAAACTAAAACATGTTTTAGAGAAAATTAGCAGTAATTGAATAAGTCCAAAAAAAAATTCCAAAAATGGATTTTGTAAAATAATTTTGAGTATTGTTGATTGTTTTTAAATCTACTTTTCTAATTATTAATTACAAATTACCATCACTTTCCTTAGTGGAAAGTGATGATTAAAGTTAATATTTTAATCAAATGCGTGTAGTTTTAATGATTAGAAAATAAATCATCAATAATTCTCAAAAAGTTTTTAAAATAAATTGCATTTTCAATAATTTTTCTAGTTATTTTAATAACTTGTAAAACTTAATAGTAATTAAATAAATGAAATTCCAATTAAATCAAACCTATACTTTATTAAAATTATACTATTATACAATTATACTATTATATTAAAATATACTTAATTAAAATTAAAAAAAAAACCGGATTGAATTACACCAGTTCAATGGTTGATCATTAATTAAAACGTAATTATAATAGTGAAAATGAAAATATTAACCACTATCAAATTGTCTTTATGCACATAAAATTAAGATTGAAATTGGATATTACACTTAAATTATTAAAACAAAAATAATAAGAATGAAGAACAAAATAATAAAATTAGACCATTTGCTTTTATATTAAAAATGACATTTAAATTTTTAAACCAACAATTTAAACCATTTCCGGTTCAGATACCAAACTTAAAACTAAAAAAAGTTCCCAAAAATACTACTTTTATTAACATTTAAACAAATAATTTTCTCTTCAAAATTTAAAAAAATGTTTCAATTTTTCAGTGTTAACAGTCTGTTCTTTACTTCCAGACATCTTAAGACACATTCTATAATATGAAGTAATTTTAAAGATTTCAACTATAAAATAAGTGATTATTTTAATTAATGTTAAAAAATTCCGCAATTATTGTTGCAAGCAAATTAGTTTTCTTTCAATTTAAAACTAAACTTATAGTTTTAATTAAAATGCTAAATCTTTTCATTTTGAATCCTAATAAACTATCAATTGATATTTAGAAAATCAGAATGAGTTGCTGTAAATTCAATGCTAATGTTAGAGATGCAAAACTAACACAAAAAATATTCAATTCACTAAATTAATATTGAATCAAAACTATTGATTACTTCAAAATTTAAATGGATAAATTTGAATAAACAAATTTTGGCTGTTATAAGAGTTGCGAATGTAATTAAAATAATTAGTGAAGCTTATCAGTAAATTTTGAAAAAATTAAAACAAAATTTCTATAAATAAATTATTTGGTTATCTTAATTATCACATAAATTATTCCTAGCAAAAAAACTGTTTGAGTTATTTTTCTAAAAGAAATTAAAGTTGAAACTTGTTAATGAAAAGGAATTTCAATTACATGAGCATTACTAATTAGGTTTTGAAATTAATTTTATAGTTTGTCATAAAAGCCATTTGCCATAATTACAAATTAAATTGTTTGAGGATTATGTTAATAAAATAGAAAACAACAAAAGTTAATGAAATAAAAACAGGAAAGCCGCTAAAAATTAATAAATTTAAATGTCATATGAATTTAATATTTGTTTCGATAATTATGAATATTTATTTAATTAAACACTAGAACTAAAAACATTGGATTAAATTTAAAATTGCAAACCATCGTTTTCTTAAAATATGAAAAATCTAATTTTACTTTCAAATACAATATATGTAACATTAAAATTGACGAAACATTAACATTTATCAACATCATTAACTTTAAATTAGGAAATCAATAAAATTTAATTAAATTTCTATTATTGTTTTTATAAAAATATTTGCAATTAAATTTTTAATAGGATCATTTAATCAAAATAAAAATAGGTTTATAAGTAATAATGGTTGAAATTGATCAAACAAAACGAAATAAGCTATTTATAAAAGCTAAGTTAGACCATTAAATTGATTAATTTTCTCATTTTAAACAGTCAACTAGTTACAAATTAAATAATTTAGTTAAACTTAACCAATCTATTTATATAGTTTAAAGCGAGTTCAAATTATAATAAAAAATGCACTTTAACATGTTAATGATTATATAAAAAAGTTTTTGCAGAAACTTTCAATGAACTTTGATAAATGTAATGAAAATTTGTGTCTGATTAAGAAGATGTTTTAAAAAAACAAAACTTATGAATATACAAAATTTAAGAATTTTATAGTATTAAATTAAGTTATTTTTAATATTTATAATAACTGTCAAAAAAATCAAAACATATTTATAATTTGGCATACACACTATTTCTTTCGTTAAAGTCCTAATCAAACACAAGCTAATTGATTTAAAAAACATTTTGTTATAAGTTCAATTAAGTGTTTAGAGTTTTGCAATTGGCTTATTTTAAAACTAAACACAAAGTCCTAATGTTTTCAGACAAGTGAATTAAGATGTTTAAAAAAGTCAAATAAAAACTATTATGATTTTAATTTTTAAAATTAATGTTCTTTCAAAAATATTCAAATCAAAATAGCCAATTGCCATTAAAGCAAAATTAAAGTAAAAAAAAACTAATAAATTTTCACCTATCAAAATGGATGAAAATAATGGTAAGTTAAAATCAAACTAAAGTATTCAGAGACGAACATATTTAAATATTCATTTCTTAATTATTTGGAAATAAACTGATGTTTCATGGTAATTAACAAAACGAATCTAATAGCTGACAACATTTTGGAATTATTAACACTAAATATTTGTTTCAAAAACTTAAAATCTTAATTAAATTTCATAAAATGCAATTCACAAAAAAACCCTACATGTTTAGTTAATTGCGTTTAAATTAAAAATCAGTAATCCATAGCTGTTAAAAATCACAAAGCAAATAATTAACATATCAATATTACACCAATTGTATCTCATTAAGTTCATTTTTAATAACTTTATCATCTGACATTTATCTAAGAAACAATTTAAACATTGCTCTGTCAAATTATAGAATCCCACTCAATCAAAAGTAACCATTACAATTTACAATTAAATATGTTAAAAAATAAATGCTTAATCTGAAAAGCTCATTCAATTTTAAAAAATCTAAATCAATGTAACAGATGCACTGTTTATCTAAACTAATTTCTGTATAAAAACAAACATTAAATTCAGAAAAGAGCATTTTTAAGTAAAATAAACCAGATTATTTATTGTTCAAAGATTTCGAATGAAACTAATACAATTATTAAAAGTACAATTCAATGGTTTTAATTTCCTGCTAAACGTCTTTGAAGTAACTTTTTAAGTTTAATTAAAGTTAAAAATATTTAAGTTTAAATCAAATTCAGAAATAAAATATAGATGAACAATATTTAACGCTAAAAAATCAGCAGAAATTAAAATTGTTGTATCAAACTTTTTTCAAAACTTTACTTATTTATATAAACTTGATTTATAAACATTTTAATTCAATATTTAATGAAATTAGTAGCATTATGGACCCTAATAATTTAAAAAAATAAATCTTAATTACTGTATATTTAACCATTAGTCATGTTAAACTAAAGCATCGTCTGTCAGTTTTTAAAATTCAAAACAACTTCCAGCAAAACTACAAAACTAAACTGAAATTGAATAAATGTAGTTGAAAATGTTATTACATCAATTTACTAAAATAATAAATGCTAAAATTAAAAATTACAAGATAAGTTTCATTTACAAGTTAACAATAAAAAAAGAAAAAAGTTAAAACATGTTTTTGATGAGTTGATAAAAGCAAAATAAAATTGTGAAATTAAAACTGATGAATTTGTGAAAAAAAAAGATTAAAAATTCAATCTAAAAAATTGTTGATACATCTGAATTGTCTAATATGCAAAAGCCCTTCAAAACAACGACAGAGTTGGATTTCAGTGTAATAAAAACATAAAAAGGTAATCGTTTTAATAAACATGTTCAACTAGTCAATTTCATAACCTAATTTCACACAATTGCAAATTTGCTTTCAAAGTATTGAAAAGTAATCGAAATACATTAAAGTACTGTAATAGGGAAAAAAAACAGTCCTACCTTTTCAATCAATCCATGTGATATTTGCACTTTGTTGTTGATTAGTCATTTCATCCATTTTCAAAATCCATTTTCCTATTAAAAATAAAAAAAACTTTAAAACACAGTACACACAACAAGAATTTAATTCTTAATTCATTTCATATTTCCTCCCCCATTTAACCAACTTCCGGCAAACATTTTGGATTTCAGTCAATTGACGTGTTATTTATCATTTATCAGTAAAAAAAAAACAAAGTTAACACATGTTTTGCAGTTCAATTTTAGTAAAAAAATAATCACCCAGTGAACCCCCTACAAACGACCAATCACAAGCCACTACTTACTTTTACTTATTTTTCGCATCCATCACATACAATGATCAAATTTAGTAATTAAAGAAAGTTTTATGAACATTTTTAAGAAATGTGAACAAGATTTGCATTTGTTTCTCTAATTAGTTGTATATACTTGATTATCTCCCATAAATTTCTTAAGACTACTTAAAATATACACATTTCTTAAGACAATTGGAAATCCGAAAATATGGACTTTGACAACCATGTGATCACCGATTACTGCATTGCGGCTTTTTCGATTCAAATTTTTGAAAATTAATTCCATTTTTATCAAATCAAACAAGATTATATTTAAAATCGTTAATAGATTAAGAAATTTACGTTCAAGTTATTGTTTATTTGAAGTTATTTTAATAAAGACAAAGTGGAGATAACCAGCGATTGAACAACGCAATCATTTTTACAGAAAAACCATTAAAAAAGCTTAAATTTAAATAGTTTTAATTATTTTGTTAACTAAATGTGTTTTAATTAAGATTTAACACAGAAAATATTACCTTTTCGTTTAGTTGTTTTCTTATTCTTCAGGGAAGACTAAAGCACGTCTTCACTCGTCAGCCACCACAACTTGAATGATTGCAAGTCAAAGATGACTCGATTTAGAAGTCGATCATGACGTAATAGGTCATTTTCGACTTAGGGGTTACCCTCGACTAAAAAGTCAATTTGCACACTTTTAAGCCGATATGTAATTAACAGTTTTTCGGCACTTATTTTCATCAGTGGCATCATTGGCATCTCCTAAAAAATATAAAAAGTAGGCGTAAAAATCAAAAACAGAAATAGTTTATATGAAAAATTAAAATGGCAATTTTTGAGTACTATTTTTAAATAAGAAAAGATGGCACATTGTTCTAAAGAAATTAAACGAAAGTGATATAATCTACTCTAAGAAAGCCACAAAAATATTAAAAACTTGAGGAAAAATAAAATACATAAAACAATGAATTAAGTACTATTGACCAGAATATTTTTCTTAGATTAAAAATGCCAAAAATCAGACAATTAATTAAGGTATTTGAACTTTAATAAGCAATTATTAATTATTTTAAATAACCAATATTAATTTAAATCAGAATTGAAAATTAAGCCCTTTTGAATATGTTAATTAAAGTAAAAATAATTTTAAAATGAAGTATTTTATATACTAAATGCAAATATTATTAGTTTTTAAAAATGAATGATTTGTTCAAATTTAGCAACTTCAACTATAATTACAATCAATGTAAAGAATTTTAGAAACTTTATTAAAATAAAAATTTCTACATTTGAGTTGCATTTGATAATTAACTGTTGTACTTTCTTGCAATAATATTAAAATGACTAATTATTTACCAACTTAAATCAAACACTAGTAACTGATTGTAACTAAACTACATATTATACATAGTATTTTAAGATTTATCAATTGTAAGAAATACTTAAGAAATTCTTTAGGAAATCGTTAAGTAATGAATAGAAGTTCAATTTAAATTGAACGCTTATTTGATGTAAATTAGTCAACAAAGTAAAAGTAATAGCCATTCAATGTTGTTAACATTAAAAACCAAACGGATTTAGTTTCATTCATTATAATATCAAAAAAAAACGTATTTTGTTTGTCATATACTGTATACAATGAATTACATAAAACCACAAATAAAATTAAGTAACAACCAATTAAACAACCAAGTGCCACTATTTAATGATATTAACAAAAACATTTAATGTAATTTTAAAAAATGACTTAAAATTACTTAAACTTCATCAATGCTTATATACGTAAATGTTACTTCAAATTGTAATATAAAAATATGTAGATTAACATGTTAATAACTTAAAACGGTTATGTAAAAATGTTTTTGCAGAAAGGCTTTCATTAAACATTGGTTAATGTAATTAGTATTTTATCTGATTAAAAAAAATGTGGTAGTAGCCAAATTAGAAATTGTGAATAACATTTTCGAAGTGAACCATCCTATTTAGATCAACTTAAATTTTAAAACTGTCTTTGATTTAATGTTTAATTAATTGATTTAATATTTGACACAAATATAATGTTTTATTGTAGCAATCCTATTCCTAAACAAACAAGTTTAAAATCGGTTTAATATAAGTTGATTAAAATATAGCAAAAAATATATTAATAGTTCCAAAATACTATAACTAAACCCCAAAGATTAAGCTCAAGTGCTTTTCGACAAATGAATTAAGATTAAAAAAAAAACAAATATTAAGTTTTTGAACTTCAAAACAAGTTTCCAAATTTTCAAATAAAAAAGCTCATACGTTAAATACAATTAAAAGTAACACACAAGAAATCACAATTTTGTCAAAATAATTAACTGACATCAAAAATAAAAGATCAAATGATGCAAAAATGGAAAAATTAACAATTTCTTATTTGTTTCAGATTGTTTAATGTTAATTAAAAAAATTAATTAAGTCTTTTCTACTATTACTAATTATATTATTAAGTTTATGTCCATTACTAAGTTTTTAACTGAATATAGCAAGATTTCATGAATAGATTCTTAACAAACGTTTGAAAACATTGTGTATATGAATTTGAAATTAATTGCTTTATTTCCATTAATAAAATGACAATAAATCAAAAAAGGGCTTATCAAGTAACTAACAAAATAAACAATCTTTATTCTCAGTTTTAAAAGTATTATTAATGTATCATTAAATACTTCTACAAAAGTAATCTATAAAAAATAATTTTGAAATTAAAAATCTTATTAAATTTATGCTATTTTTAGTTAGATGTACATTTATTATAAGAACTCAGTTCAATGTCACTAGAAAATTAAGACAATGTTTGTTTTTACAAACACAAAACATTAAAAAGCTAAATTTAAAAGCAACCAATATTTCTGTTTAACGTTAGTTCTTGATTAAAGTAAACAAAAAACATGGAAAGTTTAATTCAGTGATTAGGTTTTTTAATTTAAAATAAAACAGATTAGCCAATAATTGTTATACAAATTTTAAACTTTGTAATTGTAAAAAAAAAAACTGAAAGAAACAATTGACATCCAATTTACAATCTCAAATTTCCATTGTTATTTTATTTCCTACTACAACTCTTTTGTTTAATTTACTCAAGCAATTTATTTAACGTTAATTAATGGATGAAATAAAAGTTTATAATAGTTTAAAATACATGAATTAAAAAAAAAACCAATAATAAAATTGAATTAAATCTTCATTAATTTTAATTCAATTAATTCTCTTAAATAGCAAATTAAATTATAAAGTGATTACCAAACAATAAAAACCAATTGCAATTGAAATATGGAAAAACTTATCATTTATAATATTAAATTGTTAATCAAGCTAAAAGAATTCAATCTCAAAATTTGTGATTATAACTTTAACTTACTAAATCATACAATAAATTACATAAAATCAAAAAATAAACAGTTTAAATAAAAGCAATGAAGTTACATTAGTTAATGTAATAAACATTCGTATTTGGTTAAGAAAATGTAATACTGAAAAAAAAAATTATAAATAAAATATTTTCAAATTTAGTTTTTACATAAATTTAAACGTTGTAATATTTGCAACAAAAACTCAAAAAAGATTTAATATTTTTTTCAAATTTAAAATTTTAGCCAAACAAATTTTAGTAATCAAACAAACTTACAATAGTTACTTAAAAGCCGAATAAATAAAGCAAAAAGATAATTTTGTTAAATTTCAACGAAATGTATGCACCAGAGGAATTGTTAATCTAAACACATTAATTTTCTCCAAAAAAAACCCCTTTTGTTTTCAAACAAACGAACTAGAAATTTAAAAAGTCAAAAGCAAAATAGTAAATAAAAGCATAAAAACTAATGATCAACTAAAAACCAAATTAAAAAATTCCAAGATGAAAATATTCAAGAATTTATTTATTTTAATTATTTGAAATTTAATTCCTTGTCAAGTAACAAATTCAATTGCATAAATGACAAATACAATTGGTAGTATAAAAAACTAAAACCCATTAGGACTGTTAGGACCATTAGGCTGTGGGAAAGCATTTAATCTACGAAATTAATCCTTATTTATTCATTTTCCTTAACTGAAAATCACCAATACCAAAGTAAACAAAATAAATTAATATCGATTACAGCAATTCTACGTCATTAAGACCATTCTAAATAACTGACTTTACAGCCTTAACATTTATTTTTAAAAACCAATCGTAAACGAACTTTTTAATTGATCTTACAATCATTAGAAATTGCTTTGTTAATTTATAAAGTGCCAACCAATTCAAACTATCATTAACTGAAATTGATAATGAAAAAAAGGAATTAATTAATGAACTTAATCAAAAAGTATGTAACAAATTCAATAACTAATTTTCAATATCAGTTTTAAAATTATTAATGTATCAACTTGACTTCTTGCACAAAATTGTCTTTAATTAGTTTAAAATTCTATTCAATGTATGTAATTTAAATTTATTTGCATGGTTTATTAAAAAAACAATTAACAACCATTAGGAAAATTAATAAAGTGTTTGTTTTTTTAAATATAGAAGTCAAAAATTAAAAATAAATTACTAGAAAATGGAAACCTAACAAAACATACAAAGTATTGCAATTTTATATTACAGATCAAAAACTGTAGTTATTGATTAAAATTTAACAGTTTAAACCGTCATTGGACATTTTTAATCCAAATACTTTTTAATTTAGAAAGTTAACAACCTAAAAGCTTCAAAAAAAGTAAAACAAAACTGACGAAAAGAAATACATGAAATAATGAATTTAATTTTATAATGGTTTTCTGAAACATAATGAAAACAAATTCTTGTCTTAAAAAAATGATAACAATTGAAACCAAAAAGATTTGACTTGTAAATTGAATTAGATTTGTAAATTTAATACTGAAAGTTTATGAAATGAAAAAATTCAATTGTGAAAATCAATCAATTACTGTTGAGAAAATTAAGAGGGAAATTTTCGCAGAAAAAATGTCTTAAAATGAATTAAGAAAGTTAAAAAATAATGATGTGAACTTAAAAACAAAATGGATATTAAATACAATCAATCCATAGGTAACATAAAATAATTGAATTCCACTATCAGTTTTAAGGGTCACTATTGTATCATCTTAACATACTAAAACAAAATCATTTAAAAAAATTAGTTTTAAATAAAAATCCAATTAAGTTTACTCCATTTTTTTAGGTATTTCAACATTTATTAACAATTAACCCCCCAATGAACAATCAAAATAAAATTACGAAAGTGTTTGCTTTTAAAAAAACAAAATACAAAGTAACTCCACTAGAAAATATTTAATAAACTTAAGATTTCAGGTTGACATTAGATTTATTAAAAATGTAATTAAAAGTACTGAGGTTTATAATTAAAAATGTGAAATATTTTATTTCTTGATTAAAGTAAAAAAAATAAAAAAAAATTATAACTTTGCAATTAGTTTTAATCAAATGCTTGTATATATTAGTAATTATCTTTTTTAATTAAAATAAAGAAAATTATATTAGTGATTTTAAAATTAAACTTGGATCGCAATTCTGAAACGGAAATGGATACTTTTACTACGGACTAATATAACAGCTCAAACAACCATAGTTTTTTATTTCCTAATTGAGTTTATTTCGTTAACTTCCAAATGAATTAAAAGTTTAATGTAATTAAGTTTAATTAAACTACGCCAAAGATAAAACGCACTAAATGTATAGAAAAAAATAACAAAGTAAGTTTTTAAATTGTCAAATAAATCAAGAAAACGTTATTTTCAGATTTTGTAATGTAAAATTTCACATTCATTAAATATTACTAAAAAATCAAATAAAATCTAAGTAAACAATATTCATTCAAGAATATATCTTTTGTATTATACAAATCAATTCAAAAACTTTCAAAAAAAGTTTAAAAAACATTCTCTAATTGCAAACTATTTTTAAACAACTGAAAGGTTTGAAATTAACAGACAATTAAAATAATCAAACTACTTAAGTTTAGTTAATTCAATTATATTTAAGTAATAATTTATATAAATGATTAAATAGTCATTTTAACTGTAATTAATTACCAAACTTCTTGAGGAATCAATTTTATTATTCAAAATGTTAAATTGTGTGTTAATTAGTGGATGAAATAAAACATATATAGATTAAAATTTAATGGAGTGAAAAGAAACTAATCAATAATAAATTTACATTAATCCAAATACTTTTTTTTAAACTCCTAATTAGTAAACTAAACTATTAACCGATGAACAAACGTTAGAAATAATTTACAATGAAATATGGGAAAACTTACATAGTGTAATTTTAAATTATTTATAAGCATGGTAGTCATAACAAAAGTAAAAAAATAATAAAAATTAAAATTATCATAAAAACTTATTATTTTCAATTTATCATGATCTCATACATTGGTAATATCAATTAATCAGTATTTTGAAACTTATTAAAAGTAAAATTACTTGAAATCTGAAATTAAAAGTAAAATTACTTGAAATCTGAAATTAAAAGTAAAATTACTTGAAATCTGAAATTAAAAGTAAAATTACTTGAAATCTGAAATTAAAAGTAAAATTACTTGAAATCTGAATTTAAAATTACATTAAGTGTTTTAATAAATATGATACATTAATTTCATTCATTAAAATAAAGGTAATGCAATTATGTAATTATTGTAAGTCAACTAATTAAATTTAAATTTCAGTTTTGTTATGTACATATTATTGATTGTTGGAAATACAACTGAAAATTATATCTGATGAAAAAGTTTAAAAACTGAAGAACAATTTCATTTCAATGATTACCAAAGAAACACCAATGAATATTTAAAACTAAATTAATCAAAGTTGAATATGTATAAAGTTTATAAGTTAATGGCAACTAAAACGATAAAAAATGATTAATATTAAAATGTTATAATTGAATTACATTTCTCCAATTTCATTAAACTATACAAAAAAAACTAAACTAATTTTGTTGTCAAATTAACTTTTATTTCTTTTTAATTTCATAAACGCAAAAAATTAAAATGGTTAATTAAAAGCAATTACGAGTATCAATAATTAATGAAATTTTCTATAATATTTAATTAAAATAAAACCTAAGTTAGTCCATTAAATTAATTTTTTTCATTTAAAAGTCAAATAGCTACTAATTATTACCTAAATAAATTTCAATAAAACTCGCAGCTTATTTGTTTAATTACATTAAAAAATGCAAATTGACATGATAGATTTTAAATGATGACGTCAAATCACAATGATTATTTGTTTGAGACAATGTGGTACCCAATCATGAATTTACTTTAAAAAGTCAAACGTAAACTATTTAAAATTAATGTTCGTTCACAATAATTAAATCAAAAAAGTAAATTGTAATTAAGTAAATAAATGTATAGAAACTCATTAATTTTTATCAATTCAAAATGTGTGAAAAAAAAACCAAATTAAAAAAATCATCAACAATTAATTTTTTGAAATTATATTCCATGTTAATTAACAAGTTAAATTGAATACATGACCAATACTATTTGTATTAATATGAACCTCTAAAAAAAAAACACAAAAACCAACAATCTTAATTACATAAAAAAACAATTCACAAAATAACACTAAATCTTTGAAGTTTTAAGTTTTAAATTGGTGTTTAAAAAGTTTAATCTATGAAATCGATCCTTAATTATACATTTTCTTTGAGTAAAAGTAATCAGCGTCAATTAATATCAATGATGAAGCAGTTTGGACAATTTTTTAAAAGAAAATTTTAAATTGTTAATTAATAAAAATCCAATCACTTAAAACTGACAATGCATTAACTTAAAAATAAAATAAAAATTTTAATTGATTAATCAACTCAATGAAAAGGTAATGTAGAATAGCTAATTTCCAATATCATTTTTAAAAGTTCATTAATTTATCATCTTCTTGTACAAAAATGTCTTAAAATTAGTTAAAATTAAAATTCAATTAAATTGATGTCATTTGAATTGATTTGCATAGTTTATTAAAAAAAACTTAATAATCATACAGAAAATTAAGACAAAAAAAAAAAAAAATTTTTAACCTAACAAAGTATTGCAATTAGTTAATCGTCTAGAAAGAAATCAAGTAGAAGTTATTAAATTGTTAAGAATTCTAAAATGCATTAGAATTTAAGTTTATTAAACTTAAAATTAGTTGAAATCAGAATTTAAAATGATATTAAGTGTTTTAATAAATATGATCTACTAATTAAATTTAAAATTCAGTTATGTACATATTGATTGTTGGAAATAAAATTGAAAATTACATCTGATGAAGAACTGAAAAACAATTTCATTTCAATGGTTATAAAGAAATATCAATAAATATTGAAAACTAAAATTGATTTGCATTGAATATGTTCATAGTAGCCACTAAAACTATAGAAAATGATTAATATTAAAATGTTATAACTAAATTACATTTCCCCAATTTAATTAACCTAATTAGATCAAAAATTAAAACTAATTTTGTTGTCAAAGTAACTAAACGTTTTTAATTTTATAAAAACAAAAAAAAAAATAAATAAAATGTTTAATTAAAAGAAATTGTCATCAATTAATGAAATTTAGAAACACATTTAATGTAATTTATAAAAGTTACAGTAAGTTAGCCCATTCAATTAATTTTCTCGTTTAAATGTCACAAAACTACTAATTATTACTTAAACTAATTGTTACTTAAATAAATTTCAATAAAACACAAATTATTTGTTTAAATTAGTTAAAAACCATAAATTTAATTTAAATGCTCTTCTATAATGATTGCAACAAAAAATTGAAATTGATTTAATATTTTTCACCAAACAAATGTCTTTCTTTATTATCCTAATTAAACCATTTAAAAATGGGCTTAAAAAATCAGATTGAAATGCAAAAATAAAAAACAAAAAAACAATTTTACCAAAAGTCAAAAATTAAAATATTTTTTAAATTTCAATACACATTTTTAAGACAAACGAAATAAGATGTTTTTTAAATTACTAATTTCAAATATCACGTTTTTAATTAATAAAAGTTTTTCAAAATGTTTTTCTTAATTATTTGAAATTGCGTTCAATTGTTTAATTACAATTTTTTTAATTAATAAAAATCCAATCAAAAATAATTACACTACTAAGGAATTTACTTGATGGGTTAATTACATAAAGTTAATTACAATTAAATTAAACATCAGTACTTAATGTTCTTTAAAAAATCCTTAACTGATCCTTATTTATCTTTTTTCATTGATTAAAAATCACCAAACACAAAGTAATCAATTGAAATGAGTATCAATTACATCAATTATACTTAATTTCATTTTAAATAACACTTGCATATTTGAACTATTTGCATATTTTAAAAAACCAATCTTAAATAAACATTTAAAAATACTTTGAACTTACAAAGACCTTATATGTATACTTTGAAATTATGATTTAAAATAAAATAACAATGCAAATGAAAAACCTCAATTAAAAAATAACAGTAATTTCCAGTGTCAGTTTTAAAATTTTTAATAAATCATTTTTTTTGTAAAAATTGGAATTCAAACCAATTTTTTATTTTAATTTTAATGCATGGTTCATTAAAAAAAACTTAAAATCCATCATATTATAAATTCAATTAAAATTAAAAAGACACTGGAAAATATTTATTAACCAACTTATTTCATAAACTTAAGATTTAAATTTGATGTTACACTTCTTAAATAAATAAAGTATTACTGTTTAGTATTAAAAATAAAAATATATTGTAGATCTTGATTGAAATTAACAAAAAAAAGTTAAAAACTAATTTGAAAAAAACGATTTATTGGAAGAAAAGTTGAAATAAATTATTCAAAACACTAAATTAATAAAAAGCCTTTTAATCAAATAAAATAAAGCAGATTAATGTTTTATGAATTCACACCGGAAGTAAAACCTAAACTAGTAGTTATTAAATCTTAAATCAAGCTTAATCTCAATTAAAAAGTAAAAAAAAAAGAAGATGCAATACCATTTCAAAATATTAGAGATACCGTTATTAAAGAAAAGTATTGTTGGCAAAATTGGTCAATACAGATTTTAGTTAAATTTTTGTTTAATACAAATTAAGAGCTTCAAAACAAGTAAATAAAAGAGATTAAAGTTGAAAAAGAAAGTTGAAAAAGTCCTAATAAAATAAAATCATAAATTTAATTTCGTAATGATTTCCTGTAAACATAAAACAACTTCCTGTCTTATTATTAATGACGACTACAAGTTATAAAATTAAAACAAAAAAATTTGCCTTGTAAATCAAATATTGACTGTTTATGGAATAAAAAAATTCAATCAATAAATTACTTTTGAGAAAACTAAAGCGGAAGTAATGACAGATAAAATGTCTTAAAATTAAGACCAGATTTGAATTTGTGGAAAAAGGCTGGTCGAAAAACCATAAAGTTAAGATTACACGTTTTTACGTGGATTTGAACTTGTTAAGTGTGATAAAACCGCGATAGTTAACTAATTTCAATAACAAATAATCAATTTCGACTCATTTTAAAGTTAGATTTAAATTAAAATTGGCAATCAAAGAGCTGAAAAACAATAGACAAACTAAATAAAAGTAATTGGAAAAAGAAATCCTACCTTTTCAGTCAATTCATTTGCTTTTTGAACTTTATTAATGATTATTCATGCCGTCCATCTTTAAATACATTTTCCTAGTAAAAAATAAAAAAAGCTTTAATACACAAGAACTTTAATCCCCAATTTCAAGTAAACATTTTGAATTATGTCATTTAAGCACCATTTCCGGTTTCAAATTTAGTTTTTATCCTAATCAATAGAAGTGGTTGACAGATGTTATTAGTCACCCAGTTAACCGTCTAATGTTTTGTCACTCCCAAAAAACAGCCAATCACAAACAACCACTTACATAGGATGATTTTTTTTTTGCATTCATCAAGTTCAACGATCAAATTTATGAATTCAATAAAATACACAATTTTATCAAAAATTTAACAAAATCTGAACGAGATTTGTATTTGCTTAAATACTTAGTTAAATGTTTTATGCTTTTTTCACTTACATTTGTTAAGATTACTTAAAATATTCACATTTCTTAAGACAATTTCATAGCCAAACAGATGGACTTTGACAACCACGTGACTACTAATCTCTGCATTGCAGTATTTGCGATTGAAAGTTTTACATTTTAATTAAAATTGTCTTTAAAATCGGTAATTAATTAAGCAGTTTATGTTCAAGTTATTGTTTAATTAAGTTTAGTTTTCGAAAAGAAACGTGATTAAGCTAGTCATAGTCTTGAATGAATCAAAAGTTTCACAGAAAAACCATTAAAAAAACTTAATTGGAATAAAAGTTAATCAGTTTCATCGTCAAAGTGTATTTTAATTAAGATTTAACACAGAAAATTTTAACCTTTTCATTTTGTCTTTTAATCTTCAACGGAGACCAAATCCATGTCTTCACTTCTCAGAGACCACAACTTAAATGCTGGAAAGTCAAAGGTGACTCGACTTGGTTGTTTTTGACTTGAAAGTCGATAGTGACTTGAAGGTCGCTTTTGACTTGGAGGTTGCCTTTGACTAAAATGTTAACTTACACACTTAGCCGGCTAAAATTAAAGTCGGCTACAAATCGGCTGATCCAATTACAAAATAAGCAATTAAATTAAATAAATTTAAATTGAACAACATAATTTTTAAGTTAGAAAATAATGGGCAACCAAAAACTGATTTAGACTTAAGAGTTTGACATTTAAAAGATTGGAAACAAAATATTTATACTTAATTAGTCCATGTTGCTCATTGTAATTAAGTTTCTAGATACAGGTACGTCATTTTACTTCCATCAGTGCCTATTAAAAAAATAAAAAGTAGGCGTAAAAATCAAGAATAGAAAAATAGCAATAAAAAACGCCAAAAAACTATAATTTAAAAATAAAATTTTCAAATAATTAAAAGTGAGAAATTGTTTTAAAGAAATTCCTGAATTTATTTGATGTTTTTAAAGCGTTAAAAAACAAATTAAAACTGAAACTATGTAAAACCATTGTAATTATCATTAGAATAATCGCACTAAACATAATTAACTAAAATTAAGCATTATTGACCATTTAGATTAGAAAAGATAAAAACCATCGACTAGATTTATAATTGACTTGTAATTTATTAATATTAATTAAATTGAAAATTCAGAAATGTTAATTAAGAAATTGTTAATGAAAATAGTTACAAATGAAATCCATTATTATTGAAATTATAAAATATGTCAATAGAAGCAGCAGAAAAATTGGAAAAATAAATAAAAATTGAAATGATTATTTTTAAAGTACATTTGTTAATTAACCATTTTAATTATGCTGATTGTGCTTTGTGGCAATGATATTCAAACAAAAGAATCACGTAATTATTTACAGCCCTGACTTAAACCCAATAGAAAATCTTTTGTACTTAATTGAACACAAAAACTAATAAAAAAACAAATGTTAAGAAATGCCAGTTGTTATGAAGTGACTATTCAAAATGCTGAAACCTTGAATCTTAAGATTTAAATTTTACATTACTTAGTATGACATATTTAACAAATTAATTTGTAATTAAAATAACTTCAATTTTGAGAAGCTGCTTTCTCGATTATAACTTAAGCTAAATGTAAATTTCGAAATTTATTAAAACTTTTTTGTGATTTGACCTCAAATTCGCACTAATAATTCTTTAACTGTTAATTAACTGTTTAATGTAATTAAATGCTTTTTTTCATTTATAAAATGCCAATAAATCAAAAGTAATCAACGAATGGGAATTTAATAAGATTAACTTAAAAAAAATCAAAATAAATTGCTTATTAATTGAAAAAACCAAATAAGTATTTAAAAATTTAAATTCCACTTCTTTTCTTGAAATTTTATAATAAAAAATAAACGACGTTTACGGTCTAAATTGTATGTTAAAATGGTTTCAAAAAGCAAATCGATAAATAAACAAATTGTATTAAAATTTAAAATAAGAAAAAAAAAAAGTAAATCTCATACTTGCAACAGTAAATCATTTTTAATAGTAATACAAATTAATACTAGTTTAAAATAAAAAACATTTACTTGTGTAACTTATTAAAAACAATCTTTAATCATTTAAAAATTAGAAAAACATTTAAAAATTTTAATGGCAATTTTTAATTAAATTTTTTTTTAAAGTAATTGATTAAATCACGAAATATTTGATTAAAGCACAAAATTAAGATTGAAAAATTGTTTACAGTTCTTAAATAAAAATACAAATGACACAAAAATTGAGAAAACTTAACATTAATCAATAGTGATTTGAAATCCTTTTTAATTTACTAATTAAGATTTTTTTATATATATAATTAAGTTTAATTTCGCGACTCAGGTTGCGTTTTTATTGGTAATTATCGTTGTGAAGTACCGTCATTAAAATAAACTAAAAAGCAAATCTGAACAATTCAAGACAATTCAACAAAAACATTTTCTTAATTACCAATCTAATTAATTCCATTTATGAAACCCTAATAAAGCAAAAGTAAACAGATAAAAATAGTAAAACTACTGTATTTTAAAAAAAAACCTAAATCAACATTTCAGATATAAATGAGTGTACATTTTTGATATCAAAAACAAATATTGTTTTGCATAAAATCTCTTAATTTTAAATTAAATTTATTTTATCTTTAAGAATGCACCTTAAGGTATGCACATTAATAAACCTTAAGGAATTAAAATCCACAACTTGAAAAAAATGTTTTAATGTTTTTAAATGATAAAGATTAATTGTTTTACAAAAAAAGAGTTTTTTTAATCAGTGAAGTTTAAATTAAGTAATATTGTCATTAGCAAAAATCATAAATGTTTCAATAAAGTTTTAAAAATAATCTATCTGAAATAAAAATATTCAGAGTTTGAGACAGATTTTGATTAAAATTATTTTTCTTTTTAATGATTTTCGTTATAAAACCATTGTTATATTTAGCTTTGCATTCATATTTTTAATTCTAAAAAACATTTACATTGAATAAACTATAAAAAAGAAAATCAAACCAAATTGAATAAAAATGCATTAATAATGGATTAACCAACACCAATTGACTAATTTTAAAATAAAAAATCTAATATACTATAATTATTAGATCATTAATTTATTAAGAATTAATTAATGCTAAAACTGATGAAATTACTTACAATCCAGAGATAAAAAATTAATCAGTGTTTTAATTAATTCAAATTAATTGCTAATAATTGCTTATGATATTTAAATTTATTACTTTTCTTATATGTTAATTTAAAAAGTTTAAGACACTTCCATCATGTAAGACTCTTCCTTTATATTATAGAAAATATATATATGAACAACTTTCAAATTAATCAAGGCAATAACTTAAAATAAAAATGAGTAAAACTTTAAATTTTTTTAAAATTAAGTCAATACAATGACAGTTTAATTAACAGTCTATAAAACATGATCATTTAACAAAAATACTTCAATAAAATTATATTAATTAAGATTAAAAATGAATCAAATCAGAGATTTTAATTTACTTGTAAAAAACCATTTAAATAAAATTTTGTAATCATTAAAAAACCTTGGAAATCAAAAGAACAGATAATTTGACAACATAGTTTATTGTTAATTGTTATTTAATTACCGTTTTTTAAATTAAAAAGCTATTTTTAAAAAAATTAATTAAATTTTTCATGGAAAATTATTTAGTATGAAAATTCAGATTTTTAAATCCAAACACAAGTATGAAACTTATTTCAAGTTGTTTCATCAGCAAATTGTTAAAAACTGAAAAAGTTGCTATTAACCAAAGATAGATCAAAAACTATAAATTAAAATTACTAATTTGCAAATCATTCAGTAGATGGGGTTTTTCCATGAAAATTAAAACTTGAATTTTAGAATTTGTCTATACAAGATAAAATGGTAGATCAGAAAGATTGTAATTAATATTACATATTTTTTTTCATTACTAAAATAATTTTATTAAATGCGATATTTAATTTCAGAAAAACTATGACACGAAACCAATGAAAAACCGTAATTAAATGTCTTTTAAAAATGTCCAAGAAGACAGTAATGGCTAATTATTAAACCGGAAATAAGCATAACTAATTATTAATGTCATAATCAAGAAACATTTCAGTCGATGACTTTTTTTATGTACAAGATAATCTTAGATAAAATAAAACTAGAAAGCTTTTTGATTAAATGTGGATTTTAGTGTTAAAGTTAATTAAAAAGCTAATTTAATTACTTTTACTCAAATTTTATAAACACAAAGTTAAAGTTCAATAGTAAACATAATTTGGACAAAGAAGAATAGAAATAAACTTTAAATTTTTTTTAATCTAATAACATTTTTTAATATTAATATGCAGATTTTTTACATTTGTGAATGTAAATTAAGTTTTCTTTTCGCTAAATCAATCTATAAAAACACTATAAATCATAAAGGTGTTATTTGACCATTGGTTTTATCGTTTAATTAATAAATTTTCGGAAACACATTACGTAATAGATACAGAGAATAATTTTTAAACTATTATTTAGTAAAATATGGTAAATTAACAATTGATTATCAGAAATAGAGAAAGTTTCCGAAGTTAAACATTTGAATTTGCTGAAAATCTTAACAAACCTCTTTACAATATTTAAAAAAAATTATTTCTTTATATCTTAACAATATTAAGACCGACTCTGAATTACTACAATTAACAAGTAAGCAAAAATAATCGATTTTTCTGAACTTAACCACTAAAACTGGTTCAATTATTTCATTAAACTAAAATAAATTGTTAAGTTAAAAAAGTAATTGAGAAAAAGAAATCCTACCTTTTCGATCAATCCATGTAGTCTTTGCACTTTCTTATTTATTAATCATTTCATCCATTTTCCTAGTAAAAAAAATGCCTTAAAATTAACCAATTACAAAATCTAAATAAAAAAATTCAAATAAGTGACGTAATTTTCAAAATAAAAATATCAGACTATCAAAAACTGATTTATGCTTAAGATTTTAGCAATGAAAAGATTAGAAACAAAGATTAAACTTACCTAATTAGTCCAGTGTATTTAAAAAATTGTCAAGCTTTGATTTCCATTATAGGCATCATTGATATTTTCTAATAAAAAATAAAAAAGTAGGCGTAAATACGAAGAATAAAAAAACTGAATAAAATCAAAAACTTTTTTTTAAATAGTTAAATATTTTAAACAGTAAAAGTTCAAAATCTTAAAGAAAGCAGAGAATGTGGCAGAGAATGAGTTATGAAAACTTAAAATAAAACTGCTGTTAACTTTATAACGACCAAATAAGCAACAAATCAAAAAATAATCTTAATTATCATTAAAACAGGTAACAAATTAACATTTTTATTACATTAGAAATGTCAAAAACCACAAAAATCAATCCTATTTTTGCTTCTCCATTAATACGAATTGTTACAGTATATAAAAATACAGTAATTTAAAACATAAGAAATTGTTAGTTACAATTTTTTATAAGACTAAAAGAAATGTTACTGATAACAGAAAAAAAGTGAAATAAAAATGAAGTCAGTATTTTAAAATTTAAATAAAAACAAAATTTTATTAGTGTTTCAATCAACAGGTTACAAACAACCCGTTTATTATAAAAACTTAGATGGGATAACATAATAATTGGCGACAAATTCAAAAGTAAGTTTTTATTGATTTAAATAAATGTGATAATTACTTAAATATTAGCTATTTGAAGTTTGACTTTAAAAAACGGTTTGAAAATAAATGAATGACTTGAAATCTTATTAAAATTAGAAATGACTATATTGGATAATTATTGTAAAAATGTATGTTTATATGTTAAAATGATTTTCATTGTACTTTTTTGCAATAATGCTAAAACCAAATAATCAAACAAAATTAGTGACCAAAACCAGTGATGAATTGAAATTATACTACATATTTATCATATAATTCATATTTCATTTCATTTCATTTCAAATATTTTTTGACTCGATGCAGATTTGGAAAGCTGATTGATGTCACATAATTAATGTAAATTTAAATGAACGTTTAAAAATATTTTTAATAGGTTCTAATTAAATGCTTTTTATGTCTATTTAATAAATGATTCTGATAATCAATAATAAACATGGAAATGCAAGTTCATGGGAAAATTTTCTAAAATAAAAATAATTATTGATTAAAAATCTCTTTGGTATTTAAAAAAAATAAAGCGATTAATATTATTTCCAAATGTTATAAACAAAAACTAATGACCAAAATATTGTATACTAAATTAATTCAAGCATAGAAATAGAGAAATTAGAATAAATCTCAACTTAAAATTAGATAAAATAATTAATTTTAATAATTTGAGATTTTATTAAATTTTTAAAAATAGTTGATCTTGAATACAAATACAAAATCAACTGTAAAAACAAGTAAAAAAATTATTGATCTTTAAATAATAATGTTAAACTTTAAATCAATACTAAATCGACCACCATATCATTACAAATAATAAATTGCTCATTTAATAATTAAATTATGAAATTGCACAAAAAATTAAGATTCAATTATGTTGTATTTAATTAAAAATATTTCAAATATTACCATTTGTTAGTAAATAAATCAAAAAGATAATGTGAGAAAAAGTCAATAATAAAGAAATGGTAAATTTCTTTACATTTTAATAAATTTTTTATATTTAATTTTGTGTTTTAGGTTGAACCTTTTACTGTAAACAAAGAAGAACCAACATATTATCATTTTTGATATTAATTGAATTAAAATCCAATTCATTTCAAGTTGTAAATGGGAATAATCATTTTTGTTTATTAAAAGTCAATCTTTAAGTTCTTAGTTAAATTTATACAAGATTATATTTACAATAAGATTATTAATTACTTGTTAGCATTAAAAATTCTGTAAAACATCAAATAAACGATAATGAGTGATTAATATTGAGATAATGATTAAATTTAACTAAAAAATTTGGATTTAAAATTAAAATGGATTTAATATTCATAGAAACTTTAGCAAACAAGTCTGTGCAAAAAAAATATTAAAGATGCCAATAAATACAAAAACTAACAAACAATTTTAAGTTCAACAAGAGTATTCCTTTGTATAACAGAAAACCGTTTAACACGAAAAAAGTTTAGAATAACTTAAAATAATGCAGTTTCGTCCAAATTTAATAGAATTGCAAACTTTTTTCTCTTAAAACGAAACAAAAACCGTTTAACACGAACTATAACAAGATACTCTTAAAAGAATGTCATTTTAGTAAAAATTTTTTTGTATGTATCAGTTTCGCGTTAAACGGTTATCACAGTATCTTAAAACTAAATTTTTCAACAATGGTGAAATGATTAATTAGGAAAAAAAGTTAAATAGAATATTGATAAAGGTTTAATTACATTAAAACGGAAATGTAACTAGATGTAAATGACAATTGAACAAAATATTAATTAAAATAAGATGAATAATTGGTGGAATTAAATTTTAATAAAAAAAATAATTGACAAAATCAATCAAATTAAAACTGAGAAGAAAGTTAATTAAAATAATAAGTTAGTGAAATGGAGTTTTTTAAATTGTAATTATAGTAATTAGAAAAAAACTAAAAAAGGGAAGCAACGTAAAATATAAATCTTAATGATCATTAAAATGCAATAATGAAATTAAAAGAAAATACAAATTTATTATTAAATTTTGACAATTTGTTATTATGAAATAATTTTAAAAGACCAAGTAATCAGTCCTGAAATTGCACAGACAGTAACTGAAAATTAACCTAAAAATTGTACTAAATAATATTTAAATTAAAATAATTAATATCTAAAAATCATTAAAAAATTATACTCTTGATACATCATTATTGTTAATTGTTTTATTTAAATTTTGGCTAATACATTTAATAATTATCCCCTATTTTAAAATATCGATAATATTTTCTAATTTAATTGCTGTATGTGCACTTATTAATTGCCAATCAACCAAAAATCTGTAATTTCAATTACTAAAAAAATCGGGTTTAAAAACAAAAGTCTTTAATTACATTAAATACAAGTTTTAAAAATATCTTAAATTTGGAAATAAAAAATAACTTAAATAATTAAAAAATAGCTATTGACACTGAAAATTGGATGACTATATGTCATTGCTCATGAGAATTTAAGATAAGAAAATTGATTTAATTTAAACTTGTAATTTCATTTTCAATCAAATGTGAATTGTTATTTCACTACAAAAACGTCAATATCAACACTGAAATGTTAGCAAAATCAACTATAATCTGATGAAAATCTAAGTTTGACATCAGCAAATCAAAATTTAAATTCATGTTTACTAAAATAATGTTGTTTAGCAAACTAAAAGTTAATTTTAAAAGTATTAAATATTGCTAATGTGAAAGTGTTGTTCGTAACAAACATTGATTACAGAATTGCAAAATAAGTAATTAAACAAAATCAAAAATTGTTAATGATTATTTAATGTTAAAACTTATTAAATTAATTTTAAAATTAAACATAATCCTAAACCAAATTAAAAATGTTAAATGTTTTTTTTTTTTAAAATTAAGTCAAAACATGAATTAAAATTAATTTGTAGTGATTTAGTTAATACATAAAAAATTAAGTTATGTTCAAATTTCATAATCACAACATTAAAAATCAATATTAGTTCAAAGTGATCAGAATAAACATAATTGGCAATTAAATTTTAATCACATTAGCTGAAAATGTATGAGATTTGCAGAATTTATTTTACAGCATAATTACTTTAAAATTAGTACAACTAACACATGACATATGCTTTTTAAATAAATTATAAAATTACTAACAAATAACAAAAAATTATACTGATTAGTTGGTTAATTTGGGAAATTGAAAACAAAGAATTACATTTAATTTTTATGATTTTACACGCATGTTTAATCATTCAAATTAAAAAGTTCAATATCTAGTATTTTCACTTATTTCAGCAAAATGTTTTTTAAAATCAATATTTAACTGAAATTATCTAATTTCACATTTTTGTCAAAAACAAAATATACCGCCCAAAATTATAGTACATCAGTAATTAAATAAAATTATATACATATTTAAAAAAAAGGTTTGTATTTTAAAAAACTAATTTTAATGTTTTTGATTAAATCATCATTTATTATTAATTTCAAATATCCCTTAAGACAATAAACTGCAAGAAAATGTCAGTATTTAGAAATTTAGTAAAAGTAACACTGTTTAGTTGAATTAAAATCTGAATTCAAAATTACAGTATATTTGTGATTCTATGAAAATTATGCATGTACTGTACATCCTAGATAATATAATAGTTTAAAATAAGTAAATTTTAGAATTCAAAGAACAATTAGTAAATTCAAAAAAAATAGTAGTTGCAAATTAAGATTTTTATATGAAAAAATTAAACATGACATTAAATCATTAGTTACTTTATGAAATAGATTCAATTATAAACTAAAATACAAAAAATTGTAAACGAAACCAAATAACATAGATTTATTATTGAAATTAACAAAAACATTTAATATAATTAATAAAAACTAAAGTAATCAATGAATAAAAAACTAAAAAACTAAAGCAATCAACAGTAAGTAATCAATGAACTTTTTAAATGTTTAAAATGATTAGTTAAAAATATTTTTGCATTGACATTTTTATTGTAAAATAATTTAATGTACAGTATATTTTTTATTTTAATTTAATTGTTTAAGTTAATTTGGCTTAATCTATGTTGATCAATTAAAACTGTTTAAAAATCTTTAAAAAATGGAAAAACTAATTTTTCAAGATTTTTGTATATACAGTATATGTGGAATTAATATTGGTCATAAAAACAATATTTTGGTCTAAATTCTAGTCAAGCAAAATTAAAATGAATTTAAAATATTTCAACAAACTTTTTTAAATTAGTCAATTTTACACAACAATTGATTGCATTTAAAAACAGTCAAATAATACAATCCAAATTTTTATAATAAAACAATTGTTAAAAATTTCAACCAAAAAAAGCAGAAATTTGCATACGCTCAAAATCAGAAATATCTATTATGAGAAATCTGACTATTATTTAAATTTGTTCAATTTTAATTAACAGAGCTAATTTAATATCTTAAAAGAACACTTGAAATTTTAATTTGAGACTTTTTGAAATATAATCTTAAAAACCACAAAAACTACTAAATATTTTTACTGCTTAATTAATATAAATTATTAATTAAGATATTAAAAACTTCATAATTTTTATAACGTCATTAGAAATGGATAGAAAAAATTATTGAAAATTCAACATTTAAAAAACGAACAAAAAAAGTTAATTTAATTAAACTTAAAAATTGTACTAGTGTACTTCAAAATGGTATGTGATAACATAAAGCCCATACAGAAAATTAATTTTTTTATATATACACATCATTGATTTTAATAAATTAATTGATTTGTTGATTTGAAGCAAAATTGAACATTTTGAAAATTTTGGAAGAAAATAAACTACTTTGAAACTGAAAAGAACTTTTGACAGAAGATTTAAAATTAAAATAACTTCATAAAGTTACCCTTGCCAATCAAATCCGCAATCTTAGCTCAAAACAATGCTAAACTAATCAAATATAAGTACCGGTAATTAAATGTTCCTTTGATGGACCTGTAACAGTCCATAGTCCACGGACATAAAGATTGGAAACCACTGAATTAACGTAATGACATTAAAATAATCTGAATTTGAATTTTAGATAAAAATTATATTTCTTCATAAAAACATTCAGTGAAAAAAACAACTGAATTTATTTAACCTTTTAATTTCTTAATAATTAAAAACTAAATCAACAAAATTAGTAAACTATAATAAATAAAATCAACTACTTTGTTTTAGTGAAATGAAAATCAAAACCAATTAAGGCAACAAAGACCAATAAACTTAAAATTTTAATATATGAATCAAATGTTTTTTTGTAATAATTATTAGAGTTTTAATTAACAAAACGAATCTAATACCTAACAAACACATTTGAAATTTTAATCCTTAAAATAAACCAATTTAATGAAATCTATTGGCCACATCCATTCATGTCTATTAAACGTATATAAATTTAAGCATTTGGAGTTCAATTTTAATTATATTTGACACAAAGTATCACTTTCTTGTAATTGTAATTAAAATTTAATTATTTCATTAATTGAAAATGAACAATAGATAACATTTATTCCACTGACATTAAAATCAATATTGCAACAACTATAATTAATTAAGACTTTGATGAGTCATTGTCAAATATAATCTTAAAAACTACAAAAATTAAATATTTTTATTACTTAATATTAATTGTTAACTAAGAATTCATTTACAATTTTATTATACAATTACAATAGTTTTTGAAATGATAAAAAGTGGAAATATATTAAAATTACTTAATAAGACTAAATGGAAAATTTAATAATAAAATTATAACAAAGATTAAATTAATTAAACTTCAAAATTGAATGAGGATGAGTCATTTATACCATTGTATAAGATAAAGTTAGAAAATTAACAAAAGTTCATAATATAGTATATTGATTTTAAAATTCCTTTTTTATAAATTCATATTATTGATTTAAATAAATAAATTGATTTGAGTTTAAGCAATTTGAACCTCCTGAAAATTTCAGGCAGAAAATTAATTAATGTTGAAAATCATTGTTGATTTGACTAACATTTCTAAACATTTTGATAATGAGATAATTATAAATTAGTTTGAAACTGAAAAGACTTTTTTCTGGATTTAAAATTAAAGTAACTTCATTTAGTAAACCTAGCAAAAAAAATACAAACTTGTCATTCAATTTCACTTTAATTAGTATAATTAGGTTTTAAAGTATAATTAAGTGAATAACAGAAAAAGTTTAATTAAAATAATTTTGAAAAGTTTACATTAACTAAAATTAAAAAAAAAAACAATTAAAAAACAAAATGGACAATAGTATTAGTAAACTATAAAAAATACATAAAAAATAATTTTAAGTAAAATGCAAATCAAAATAAATTAAGGCAAGTAAAACAATTGATTATAATGAAGATAAATTAAACGTGAAAATGATTAAATTTAATTCTTCTAAATTTAAAGAAAACTTAATAGGTTTTAGAGTTTAGGTTTAATGTTTAAAATTAATGAATGTAAAAAAACCAATGGAACCAAAATTTTAGAAATGTTTAAGTTTAGATTATAGAACATTTATGAACTAAATTAAAATTAGCAAAGCAAATAACTTAAAAACAAATTAAAACTTGAGAACAGTTATATCATTAGTTAATACATGAATTACAATTAAAAATTGAGGTAGTTAAAATTTAATTTTCCTCAAAACTTGATCTTAACAAAAACAATTAAATTAATATAAATTTCAATAAAAAATAAATCAGATTGAGATTTTTATTTAGTGGTGAAATCTGTTAAAACCCCCGTCAAAGTCTTAGTCTTAAAGAAACTCACATGTAATTATAAACTTGTTAAAAGGAAAATATTAATTACTGAAAAACAAAACAATCTCTTTGAATAAAATAGTCAATCAATAATACTTTTCAAATAATAGAAAATACATCATTTTAATGTGATTAAAATTTAGATTTGATAAAAGAAAAAGTAAAACAGATCAATAAAATTTGTGGAGTTAAATAAATTTTAATTTAATCGATTTAAATTGGAATTAAAATTACTAAATTATAATTCAATGTTAAACAAATTAAAACTTATCGTTGTTTACCCAATTGAAATTCTCTTTAAATGGCTTAAAATACATGCTGCTTAATTATATAATTAATTAATGTAAAATTTATTTAGAAAATGCAAATTAAATTTTTCAAATTCAAATCATACAAATTGCACAATTAACAAATTAAAACATTCTCATCAACAAATTGTGGGCTAATTAGTTTGAATTAACAAGAAAAATTCACAAAAACAGTTGTTAAATTGAACTAATTAAAAATTTAGAAATTTGCAATTTATAAAAACATTTAGTATAAAAAAGGATTTGAAAGTTTACAGTTATTGAACAATATAATATAATTAAAATAATTATTCAAAATTAGTATTTCAGCCAAAGAAAGTTTTACAGTTACCACAAATTTTGTTTTCTTAAATTTATTTAAAAATCTCAAGAAATTAATACTTCGTTAAAATTAATTGTTAAATTAAAAATTAATTACTTTTATGTTCATTTACAAAAGTCAAAAACCTGAGAAAAACAATCAAATTCTTTAAACAAATCTAAATATTCTTTTTACAATTGCAATTAGTTTCTAAATCAATATTTTAGGTTCAAATCGGGTGTAATAATGTGTTTTGAAATTTAGTTTCAAATTTTATTTATGAAAAGAAATAGGTACTGATAATACTACTAAAATGATAAGTCAACAATGACCCTATTTAATTGTATTAAACTTTATTGACATTCACTTTCTTCAAATAAAATCAATTAAATTATGTTTAGATGCAAAACTATTAAAAATGTAGTTAAATTATTAGATCAAAACAAAATACCTTTAGAAATTCTTAATAAAGATTTAACAACAAAAATCATCACCGTATTTAACCTTATAATTTCATTTTAACTCAAAAAGGTAATTGACAAATTAATAAATTATAAGAAATCAAATCAACAAATTATATGAACAATAAAGTTAAAGAAAGGATAGACCAAAACTTTTTGAACTAAATTCCAAATATCGTGTAAGTAATGAACATTTATAATCAGTTGATCAAAGTTAATTAAAACTTTTTAATAAATTAAAAATTTATGTTTTTGAACAAATTAAAATTTAATGTTTATTAAATTTGTTAAAATAAGTTTTTCTCAATTAAAATCAAATTAAATTTTTTTAATGACTTCTAATTAACTTCTTTAAGACCCAGTACCATAATTCCAAATATATCACTAAAAGGATATTATGATATTATAATAGTTTCTATTAAGTTTACTTTTCGTTAATTAAACTTCTATCAACCAACATTAATTACAATTAAAAATAAATCAAGACTGAGATTTTTATTCAATTGTGAAATTCAATAAAAATTAATTGTTAGTTAATAAAAAAATCATTAAAAGATAACTCAGTAATCAAAGTAAAAAATTCCAAATCAAACTTTTTAAATAATAAAAATTATTCAGCTTTTCAATGTTATTCAAAAGGTATAAAATCAATCCAATTTATCAAATTAAAATTTAATGTTCATTAAGTTCTGTAAATGTTATTCAAATAGTTTAAAATAAATTCTGTTTAATTTTAGCATTTATTGAAAATGTAATTGATTTGCAAAACGAGAATCAAAACGCAACAATGGAACTTGTCTTAATTAGTACTAATTAAAATTAGTCAAGAAAATAAGTTTAGAAAAAAATAAAAATGGTCTGAATTTTTTAAGTTAATCAAAACATGATTAAACATTAAAACGTGTGGTTGTTTGGTTAATTTTCTTCAAAACCTTATCATTTACCAAAAATACTGTAATTAAATAAATTGATATCAATTACAATTAAATATAAATCAGATTGAGTTTTAATCTTAAAGGAAACTCACTTCTAATTATAAACTAGTTAAAATAAAAATACTCTTATTAATCAATGAAAAACTAAACAATTTATTTTATATGCAAAAGTTAATCAATACTACTTTCCAATTAATTAATAGAATTGATTGCAACGGTTAAATAAATTTAAAATTAAAACTTAAATAAATTTAAAATTTAATTGCTGATTACTAATTTAAAATTCAATGTTAAACAAATTAAAAGCTTAATGTTGTTTAACCAATTAATCGCTTTAATCAAATGTTTAAACTTTAAATCATCCATGGAAAAATGATTAAAAATGCAAATTGAATTTTTTAAATGTAAATTATAACAATTGCACTTTGTTTGCCAATTATAAAAAATAAAAGCATTCCCCATGACAAAATCTTGGCAAATTAGTTTAAATTACAAAGTGACATTCAAGATGAATCCTGTGAAATTGTATTACAATTAATTAAAACCTAAATTGGAAATCATAAAAGGAAATTCAGCATGAAAATGTCAATTTGAAATTTAGAATTTTCTCCAAATCATAAAATATTTAGTTTAGAAATTTTAAACACTGTAAATATGACCTTTTCTTTATATTTGATTAGTATAAATAAAAATAAAATTATAACGCTTATTGATTAAAGGAATCATTTTAAAACTTGATTAACAAATATAATTGTATTTGTTAAAAATTTTATAAACAAAGAAGTAAAGTTTAAAGTTCAATATTAAAAAAACAACAGCAATTTTCTACAATTCACATAATTAAACTTATCAAAAAATCAATCAACTTTTTTTAAGTAGTATAATATTAATTAAAATATACAAGGCAGATGATTCTCTTAATTGTCTTAACCATTCTTAATTTAATTACGATAATTAGTTTTTTAAATTCAATTTCAAAAAAGTTAATTTTTGGATTTTAATGAGAAGAATTTTAAGTTACTTGTATAACATGTTTAATTAAATCAAAAAAAAATTATTTAAGAAATTACTTTTATACAATTTGATACTTTTATACAAGTTTATATTTTTATACAATTTTATACTTTTATACAATTTGATGCAATTAATTTGATTATTTTAGTTAATATTTCATGAAACATTTGATAGTTAATCATGTCTGCATAATTTGGTTCTCTTTAGTTGTGTAATTGTGTTAAAAATTATGGATGAAATGTTGATAATTTATATGAAATGGCTTAACAATTTCTAAAATATTTATCAACTTACAAACTATTTGCCGTAAATTATAAACTAATTACCAGCCACTTAAAACAATTAAAAGATAAATGATTTCAAAACCATTTTAATTGCAAATTTCACACTTAAAACATAAAAGCTTTGCTTAAAAAATTAGTCAAATTTGATACGTTAAATTAGAAAAAATTAAAATATTTTAACTGATTAATAAAAATGTAAGATTCAATTCTTGATTAAAATTAAAAAAATTGGGTTAAAAAATAGTTTTATTAGGAAAAAAAGTTAATAAAAGGGAATTCGTTTGCTGTTTACAATTAATTGAATATTAAAGTGATTTAGCTGAGAACTTAATTCATTAACCGATATTATTGTTATAACAAATACTGAAACTATAGATCGATTTTAAAATCAATAAATTTTTTCAAAGAATATCCTTCCGAAAATATTTGAAACATAAAAAAACTAGCAAAATAAGATCAAATAAAATTACAGTATTTAAAAAACCAATCGCAATTACTAAATTGTTTCACCAATTAATCAATAAAAAAAATCAATCAACCATTTAAAATACATTTTTGTTTGTTTATTTTTAACCAATACATTTTTGGTTTGTTTTAATACAAAACAAACTAGAAAAATAATAAATTGATATTAGTAGTTCAAGAAGAGTAATTTTAATTAATCAAAAATCGTATTTTAAAGTATTGAAAATAAGAAAAAGTAGTCCTACCTTTTTCCATTAATCCATTTGCTCTTTGCAATTATTGATAATTCATTTCATCCATTTTTAAATAATAAAAAAATTTAAAATTTAAAAAATATTTATAATTTAAAAACTTAAGACATGTACTTTTGCTTTCATCAGTGGAATCACCTAAAAAATAAAAAGTAGGCGTAAAAATCAAAAACAAAATAAATAAATATCAAGTATAAATGATCATTTGTTTTAAAGTAATTAGTGAATGTATTTGATGAGTTTCTACAACGTCAAATAATAATTAAAAATAACTACTACTATTGGCGAAAGTAGAAATGTTTAAAATAATGTCATAAAAATCTTAATTATCATTAGAATGATTGCAGTTAACAAAATTAACAAAAATTATGAATTGAGTACAATTGACTAGCATATTTTTCTTTTTAAAGTATAAATGTCAAAAATTACACAAAAAACTGAATATTTGATATAATTATGTAATAGTTTTGTTTCTTACAGTAACACAAAAACCCATTAACATTAATTAAGATAATTAAAATTTTATTCTTTATTATTCCATTATTTTCAAATATGAAATATGTAAACATTAAGTTTTTGAATGAAATGAAACAGAAATGTCTTTCTTAACATTAAATAAAAGTAAAAAAAGAAATATCATTTATTAATGTGAATATGTGCAGTAATTAACAAAAGTTTGTTAATTAAATTTAGTATTAATTTACATATATTATCGGTTCTACAAAATATATTAAGAATTATAATAAGATTTAATTGATTATAAGAAATAAAAACAAACAATATCAACAAAATATTGAAGAAGATAACCTGGAGATCAATGAACAACGACTTTATTTACAACTTTAAACTAAAATCCAATTATAAATAAACATTTACAATCAAGTTAATCAATTTCAATTAAAACCAAAGTTTACTAAATTACTTCAATTAAATAACATTTTTCTGATGTTAAACAAAATCAAATTTAATGATAAAGAATTGGTTAATTTTATAGTTTGAATTTAATTCAGTTGATTAAGTTTGCTTTTCTTAAATTTTAACAATAATTCAAATACTTTTTAATAATTTATAATTAAAAATTTCTTAATGTTAAAAAAAAACACAATATTGAAAAACTTAAAACTTCAAATTTTTAAAATTTAAAAATTAAATTGTAATTAGCCAAAAGCAAATTACTTTCATTTTCTTTAAAAAATGTTAATTTAAGAAAAATACTTCTAATTCTTCTAATTAAGTAATTACAATCAAGTTAATTTACTTCAAATAATTACCATCAATTACAATTAAAAACAAATCAAATTTAAATTTTTATTTACTTGTGAAATCAATTCAAACATTAGTTATAAACTGTTTCAATTAGTCAATAATGAAAGTACCGGTAATTAAGTTTTACTGTAAAATTCTAAATTTTGAAGATTTAATTTTTTATAAACGAAATTAAATGAAACTTTAAAAACATAACTTTAAATCATTAGTTTATTTTATCAAATAAGACTAAATTATAAATTGAATTACAACAAATTGCTAACTAAACCAAATAAGAATGAAATTAACAAAAACTAAAATCAGATTGATTTCTCATTTAATAGTCAACTAATTTACATTTTAAACAAAATACCAAAAATGGAAAGAATTATTTAATCTAAGATTTTATATTTTGAATTAATATTCATCAAAATTTCAATGAGTTTAATACAAGTTGATTCAAATATTTCAACAAAAACTTTTTTAAATTTGAAAATAAATAAACCCATTCAAGTAACAACCAACAAACAATTGATCTAATTGAGCTTACTTTACTTAAATTCTAACAAAAGGTTTTTAAAGTTTAGTAAATGTACATAATAAAAATTAAAAAAGATATTTTAAAGTAAAAAATATATTGAAAACAAAATTTGGGAAACTTAACTTTTATGACCAAAACTAAAGTTTAGCAAATTACTTTTTACTTAAATTTAATACAGTGGATTCTCGTTAACACGAATTACGCGCTACACATTAGTACTCGTTAACACAAAACCCCGTTAACACGAACAAAAATCTCGGTCCCGTCGAGTTCGTGTTAACGAGAATCCACTGTACTTCAATTTAATTAACATAAATGTAAACTAGAAATAAATCAATTTTAAATCTTTATTGTGAAATCGGTTAAAACAATTATTAGGCATTAAAAGCCAGCGATTTATAAAAATTAAAATAATAAAATATGGCAATATATTCAAAGAATTGTAATTTAATGTTAATCAGATAGTTTAAAATAAATTCTATTTCAATTTCGTATTCATTAAAAATTTATTTTCATATGCAAATTAAAGATTCATAACTCAAAAATATGGAATTTGCTTTTAATTAGTACTAATTAAATTAACCAAGCAAATCCAGCAAACTAAAAATATTAGAAATGTTTTGTCTTAAAGTTAGTCAATTCATGATTATAAATTAACAAGGGTGGTTGTTTAGTTACTTTTTTCAAACCCAATCAAATAATCAATATACTATATATTATTGAACTAATATTAATTTCAATTAAAAATTATAATTACTTGTAAAATCCATTCAAGATTCCATAAAAGTTTTAATTAAAAAAATACTTGCAATTAAACTTGTTAATAAGAAAATATTATTCAATAAAAAAGAAAACACAATGATTTTGTATGCAAAAATCAATCGATAATATCTTTCAAGTGATTAATAAGCAAATGCGTTACTTTTAATGAGATTAAAATTTAGATTTGATAGAAGAAAAATTAAAACTGATGAATTTTTTGCTCTTAAATCAATGTTTTTTTTACTAAATTAAAACTCCATGTTAAACAAAATGCTATTTTTAAAACTTGTTTAACTAAAATGTAAACCAAATTAAAACTTAAATGTTGTTTAACCAATTGAAATGCTCTTTAAAAAGTTCAAAATAAATGGCGATTAAATTTTAAAATAATTCATAGAAAAATCATTTGTAAATCATAACAATGGCGTTCGTGTTAACGATAATCCACTGTAATAATATTAAAATAATCGTAATAATGATAATTATATTAAGATTAAATCCAATTTAAATCATATTTAATTAGAAAAGTAATCAGGCAAGATATAATTTTAATTTTGTAATTTTAATTAATATATTTCAGAAGCACATTAGCTAATACTTAATTATTTCTGCATAATTTGTTTGAATAAACGATTATTATGAAAATTTTTTATAGTTTAAAAAATCCTGATTTAAGAAAAACTACTACTAAAATTTAACATTAACTACCTCAAGTTTATGTTTCCAATCTTATTTAATTATAAAGTAATTAAAACAATTAAAAAATGAAATGAATTATATTTTGCATTTTAAACAGAAAGCCATTGCTTAACAAAGATTTACTAAAATTCAACACATTTAAATAAACAAAAACTAAAATATTACTGTTAATTGCCTAAATATAATTAAAGAGAAAATGAGTTGTTTACTTTCATCAAACTGTTTGTAATTGATCAACAAAAATAAACTTGCAAATAAAAGAAAATTGTTGTAAAATAAAAATAGTTGTATTTACAAAACAAATTCGTCCCCTGTTTTTTAATCTCAATTAGAAGTTTGTTTTAACGATTAATTAAAATTAAATTTTTTTCAACAACTTTTTTTTCTTTTAATGAACAAATTAGAAAAATAATTTCAGTAATTCAATAATTCCATATGCTTGCAAATTAATACATTTAATCAAAAATCTGTTTTCAAAGTATTGAAAAATAATTGATTTCCAAAATAAAAATAAAAAAAGATACTTTTTAATATTTTTTAATTTTTGAAACCAAATATCAGAACAGGAAATAATGTTAAAATAAAAAAGTTTAAATACAACCACCAACCATTGTTTCAATTTCAAATATTAGTTAATTGACTTTTCCCTTTAATAATTAGTTTTAAAAATTGCAAATCAAATTAAAATTTACATTTGATTAAAAAAGTTTTTTAAAAATATTTTATTAAAAGAATTTGTATTAAAACCTCTTTAAATTCATTAATTAGCTTTTTTATTCAAAACATAGCAAATAATTATTTTAATTAGTTTAAAGTTGAATGTTTTACTGATTTTGACACTGAAATTAAATAGTTTAAAAATATTTTTCTGTAAAATTCACCAATTTTGTTCAATATATTTTCAATTGTCAATGGGAAAAGATAACCAATAATTTTGTTAATTAAAAGTCAATTACTAATTGATTTTTTTTGTATATACTCGTATCTTTACATTAAATCTAACTGATCATTTGTAATATTTTAAAAATACTTGTTGATTTCATTTAAAAAAAACTACAATTATGAGTGATTAATGTTAAAAAAAAAATTTGAAATAGAAAAAAATAAATTTCTGAAGCTTAAAAATATTTTAATTATGATTGAAAATAGTGTAAAAAAATTATTAAATAAAAATTTAATTTTGAACAATTTCAGCTAAAAGAAAATTAAAATTTTTAAATTTTATTTAATGAATATTTTTGAAAAAGATGAAAATTAAAACTGAGAAAAATATCAATGGCATTAAATTAAATCGCTGTGTGATTTGCATTACATTAAAATAAATAATTGATAAAATTCAATTATCAGATTCTGAGAGATATTTTTAACTACTTGAAAATGAAAAATGTAATTAAAGTGAAAACTAGATTTTATAAGTTTCTAAGTTATAAAAAAAAAACAAGAGACAAATCTAATACCAACAATATTAATTATTCTTAAATAACAAGAAGTTAAAACAATTGTATTTATGAAACTTAGGAGTTTTAATTATTAAGTAAATTATACTGAAATTGCAATAACAAAATTAATTTAAAATATGATTAGCCAATATTTGATTTTGAATCATAAATATCTAAAAATCATTAAAAAAACCGTTTTAGTTAATATTATTTGTATTATAAAAAATAAAATACCATTAATTAAAAAGAGTAACAAAAAATTTCTATTTTAAAATATTCTTAATTGCCAAATTAATTACATTCTGTTAATTTTTAACTTCAACAAACCAATGGAAAATAACTAACTTTAATGTTACAGCCAATTCTGTTAATTAAAATTAAGATTTTTTAAATAAATGTTTTAGTTTCAAATAAGTGTGTATTTCCAATAGAAAATTAAATAGAAAATAAATGACTTGAATAAAACTTTACTAAATAAAATATCAATTTTAAATTTAAAAACAAATCCGGATTTTCACTAAACAGAAAAAATATTTAATTTTATCCAACTTTTTAACTTTCATTTTATTTACAATTAATCAACTATAAGAAAATGAAATAATTGATTAACTGAAAAACTATTAAAATTGCAGTGAAATTAAAACAATTACATTAACTAAAAAAATCGGTTTACACTTTAAATTAATGACTATTGAATAAATATTTTTTTAAAAAGAAAACTGTTAATTAAAAACTAAATTTTCTGAGTTTGACAAAAGTTTTATCTATATATATAAAAATCAAAGTATGTGTTTTTGTGCTTTATGCCTGACTAAACCGCTCATCCAATTGCCATGAAACTTTAGGACGTTGTTAAGTACACTCCCAAAATCATTTGGCTGAACAAAAAACATTAAATATTGTTATAATATTTTTTTAATAATGTTTTTTAAATAAATGTGGTGTTCACGAGACAGAGATTGATAAACTCTTAGCGCCATCTTTTGAGCTAACGATAAAACTAATATTTTAAATGACCCCAATAGAATGTGCACAATTTGAAGATTAACGGTTTTTTTTAATTAACGGGAACGGGACGAACGGGAAAAGGACAAACGGAAACGGAACAAACGGGAACGGGACGGACGGGAAAGAGACAAACGGGAATGGGACGGATGGGAAAGGAACAAACGGGAATGGGACGGATGGGAATGAGACAGACGGGAACGGGACGGACGGGAAAGTGACAAACGGAAACGGGACGGACGGGAAATAGACAAACGGGAACGGAACGGATGGGAAAGAGACAAACGAGAATGGGATGGACGGGAAAGGGACAAGCAAAAACGGATCGGACGGGAATAGGACGGACGGGAAAGAGACAAACGGGAACGGGATAAACGGGAAAGAGACAAGCGGGAACGGGTGGACTTCATAACCTTCGCAGCAACGCGCGGACGGGTACAGCTAGTTACCAAATAATTTAATCGTCAAAATTAGATAACCAAAATCATCATTGAATTTCGCATTTAATTCATTAAAATAAAAACTATAATAAGATTTCGTTTACTAGAAGAAACTATAAGAAATACAATAAAAAAATATTAAAGAAAATTTCAAAAGACCGAATTACATTAATTAAAAATTTGCTGTAAATACCGATTATGTTATTTAATGAGCATTTGTAATCAGTTAATCGATTTTATTTTAATTACTAAATTAAAAATGTTGTTGAACAAATTAAAACCAAATATATATAATGGAAATCATCCTACAAAGCAAACTTATTACATAGCTTTATCAAACATAAAAGCTCCTCCCAATTAAAAATAAAATTAAAAATTGTGTTAATGAATTCTTATTAATAATTAAAATACTTTTTTTAAAGTTTTTAATTTTTAAAGTTTTTAATAAATGATTATAATTAATGATAATTAAAGATGTATCACTGCAAAAGAAGTCAACATTGAACAACACTAAACTTCAGATTAAGGCAAAATAAGCCAAGCAAATTAATTAACAACCAATGGCGCATCTTGATAAGTTTTAAAATTAATTATCAATAATTGAAACTTAAAAAGTGTGATAGTCAAAATCATTTTCTTCAAAATAAGTTTAAAATCATTATTATCAATTACAATTGAAAAATAATCAAAATTATTATTTGTTTACTTGTAAAATCCATTCAAAAAATTAATTGCTCAATAATCAAAGAAATCATGTTTTACGCTAAAATTTTAAATTTTAAAAGGTTTTAATTTTTTAAAATATGAAATTGAAATTAGTTTTGCGATAAAATGATCAAATTTTTTAAAGGTCAATTAATAGCAATATTTTAAGAAATATCCATGTTTAAAATTAATCTTTAAAGAAAAGCAATTGTAATGTAAATTTAAATTAAAATTACTCTTATTAATAGTTTGCTTCAAGTTAATTTAAATTTAATTATAAAAAATTAAGACTGATAGTGTCAAACACTTCCGGTACAGAAACTAAACTGAAAATGAATGTGTAAAAATACAATTTAACGATGTTTTGATCAAATTTAAAATCAATGCTCTACAAATGGTTTAAAATCACATCCATTGTCTTTATTTCAATTAATCTTAATTAATATTTCGAAACTGAGTTTAATAAGAAAATAAAAACATTTCAATGACAAAACAAATGTTTAGAAAATTATTTTGAATTTAACAGTGAAACCCACTAATGATATTCGCAAAACTACAATTAATTTCACAAAATCATTAATAAATTGCAAATCAAAAAAAAAATAATTAATTATAATAAAATAATTAAGAAATTGCTTATGCAAAACTTAACTGTTAAATGTACATAAAGCTGTCACGAAAGGAAATTACGTAATAACCGGAAATAGTAATGACTAATCACAAGTGTTATGAATTTACACATTTTAAATAATTTAATTATTTTATAATAAACTTTTGATAAATTTTAAAATAAATTCTTTCTGATTAAAAGAATTATTGAAAAAGTTGATTAAAAAGCAAATTTAATTACTTTTGTTCAAATCTTAAACACAAAATTAAAGTTAATGATCTTTGTTAATTCCATTGTAATTGATTTCAATGTATCATTAAATATTAATATGGAAAACAAGATTTTTGAATGTAATTGAAAAGGTTTTTACCTGCATTGTTTAGACAATTTACTAGCAAAAATCATAATTAATAAATTCTTAATTTTATGATGTTAATTAAATTAAAAAAATGAAATCCAACTGCCGAAAAACGTAATGCCATTAAAGATGTAAAATAAAATAATTGTGTGTCAAATTATTAATGAAAAATTTTCCTTTACAGTTCAAAAATATTGGGAAAAATCTTAATTAATCAACAAGAAAATTTGACAATTATCCGAATTAATAATTAATGTTTAAAATCTTAGTTTGGTAAGAAAATGTTGAGAAATTATGTGTAGACCCAAATTATATTTTAAACATACAAGTATTGTCAGCCAAAGCTCAGTATCTATTAGTGAAATTTGATATTACCATTTCATTAAAAAAAATAATTAAAAAAATTAAAGTGAATTTATAATTCTTGATAATAATTACAATCAAAACAATGATTTGTTGACTTAAGTAAATCAAATTGTTATTAATTAAGAAATTAAGCTTAAAAATTTTGATTTAAAATGATTAATTAAATTAATAAAATTAAATTGATTTAAAAGTTTAATCTACAAAAAATATATCAAATATTATTTAAGAAAAATAAATTTATCAATTATCAGCAGTGTAATAGTCATAACAGTAACCAATTAATTGTTTCACCACTTAATTATAAATATTTCACATTTAAAAACGCTTTTCTTTGACTATTTTTAACAATAATTAATGATTATTTAATAAACAATAAAATAGAAAAAAATTAACTATTTCAGAATCACGTTATTCCATTCATTTAATTAAACAAAATAATTTAATAAATCTAAAATCAGGTTTTCAAATAGACAAAAAAAAGTAATTGGAAAAAAAAGTCCTACCATGTGATCTTGGCACTTTTATTGATTTTTAATTTCCTCCATCTTGAAATCCATTTTTCTAGTAAAAATAAAAAATGGTTTAAGGCACTTCCGGAAAACGTTTAAGACATTGCAATTTAGTATTACAAACAACAACAAAATGTTTGACAGATGTTTTTGCAGTCAAATTTTAGTAAAACGTAATCACCCAGTGAACCCTCGGCTGTTTTGCCACCCCCAATCAATCGACCAATCACAAGCCACTATTTGCATCGCATGATTTTTTGATCAAATTTATGAATTCAATAAAATACATAATTTTATCAAAAAAATTGAAAAAATGTGAACGAGATTTGTATTTGTTTAATTATTTAGTTAAATATACTTCATTTTCTCATTTACATTTGATAAGATCACTAAAAATATTCACAATTCTTAAGAATTTGATAACCGCACAGGTGGACTTTGATAACCACGTGATCACTGACCACTGCATTGCAGATTTCGCCATTCGAATTTTTGAAATTTAATTCCAAATTTTCTCAAATGAAACGAAATTATATTTGAAATCGTTAATTGATTAACCAATTTACGTTCAAGTTGTAATTTATCTGAAGTTAATTTTCGTAAAGAAACGTTATCGAGCTAATTACAATCTTAACGGCGCAAAATTTTCAAAAAAAACCCATTAAAAATAACTTAAAATACGAAAAATGTGTAATCGATTTCATCATCAAAGTGTGTTTTAATTAAGATTTAACACAGAAAATACAGTATTACCTTTTCATTTTGTCTTGAACTTCAGCAGAGACCAAAAAAAAACACGTCTTCACTTGTCAGGCACCAAAACTTCAGTGACGTGGGCGACTCGACTAAAAAGTCTAATTGCGCACTTCGTCGAAGCCGACATGAAGCCAGCTGAAACTAAACTCGGCTTACAATCGGCTTCCAGTCAGTTCTTAAATAGCAATTTCCCTACTCATTAAATTTAATTATAATCATGTTTCTTTACTATTTAACCATTAATTTGTTGATTTTACAGGTGAAATTAAGTTTTAAGATTTTCTAAAAGAAAAAAAAAAACTTTTTAAATGAAAGTTTCATTTTTGAGTGTTGCTTGACAAAAATGACGTCACATTTCCAAAATTAAGGAAATGAAGGGCCCATTACTATGAAAATGTTGTGGACAAAATGGAAAGACCTTCTACTTGTCTTCTTTTCTGCCCTAAGATGTTGGAAAAAAAACTATATTTTTTCCCCCAAAAGCCACCTGACGTCATGTCACACTATCAGTGGACATTCAAAGTGGTTGTCACAATCAAAAAAAAAAAAAAATAGGTAAATGATTAAAAATTTGATTGATTTTTTTACAATTTATTATTTTTTTTCAATCCCACCCTTATGTTTCTTAACAAAATAAAACAGAAATGGCCGCCAAATATTTCTGATGAACAAAAATATAGCAAAAAAAAAAAAAAAATGTGGCAGTCATAATAATCATCATAATAATTAATTAAAAATCTCATTAATATCCCATTCATTCCATTTAGCTGATCACACAGTCCACACTTTCCTCCTCCAAACATCTTCCTGTAAATTCGTCATACAGCTGTCCCACCGGACACTTGTAAGGATACGCTGTAAATTTGGTCTGTTCATGGACACAACTGACATACTTGTCACAATCTGTTGGATGTGGATAAACTCCCTGCTCCAGGCACTCCAGGCGACCATCTTCATCTAAAGTCAAACCTTCAAATTCCTCATCAACTACAGCGCCATCAGCTTGCTTCAAGCGAATTCGCTTTGGAGCAGCTGGTGTTGTCGTTGTGAATCTTGTCGTTGAAGGCCTGAATGCTCGTGGTGGAGAAGTTGTGGGTCTGAAAGATCGTACAGGGGCAGTTGGAGAGGCCCTTGTTGTAGGTTCTGGTACTGTAGCTTCAGTTGTTGTTGTTGTTGCAATGGGACGAATTGGTCTTCTTGTGCCACGAGCTAAGGGTCTTCGTGTTGTTACTCTTCTTGTTGTTGGTTCTTCTGTCGTTGTTGTGACCTCTGTAGTTGTCGTCAGTGGTTGCTCAGTTAATTCATCATCATAATAGTATTCTTCAAATGGAGTTGTTTCAGAGACAGCAGCTTGATCCAAAATGGGCGCTTGATCTAAAATGGGCGCTTGATCTGCAACAGCTGCTGGTTCCACAACTGATGCTTGGTCTGAAACTGCAGCTTGGTCCACAACGTCAACAATTCCAGCAGAAGCTGTTTCAGTGTCAATTTGGTGCTCAGCCACTGCCTCATGAGAAATTTCTGGAGCCACTAACCCACTTCTTTCATCCAATGTTGTGCCAATATTCTCAAAAGGCAATGATTCTGCTTCTTGTTCAACATTTGTTGATTCCCTTGCAGAGATTTCTTCTTCATGGTTGACATTTCTTGTTGTCACAACTGAGGATTGATCTGCTTGATGGTCTGTTGTTGGTTCTTCATTTAATGCATCTAAAATGCTTTTCAACTGCTTAGCAACAGCTGGTGCCTTAGTTGATTTTGGGACTGGCTCTTCATCTTCAGGAACAGATGCAAGTGTAACTTCTTCTCCTTCATCAATGCTCATTTCATCTTCAGAACCAGTTCTGTTGATGTTTCTGTACCTGAAAAGCCTTGGAATTCTGGTTTGTCTGAAAGTATGAGTGTCTCCACTGTCCTCTTCTGGCTCAAATGGAACTGGGGTTGGTGCTGCTGTTGTTGATGGAGTTGGCTTGAATTGTCTGGCAATTTTCACATCCTCTTCAACTTCTTGGAATTTTTGTACTGTTGTTGACTGCCTGCTATTGTCCACCAAAACATCATCTTCCTCGTCCTCTGGTGCTCTGGTAGTAGTTCTTCTGATGCTTCGAGGTGTAGTAGGACGTCTTCGTGTAACCCGTGTTGTTACTTCCTCTTCAACTGGTTCAGCTGTAGTTGTAGTTCTTCTCAGAGTTCTCGCAGGTGGCCTTCTAGCTCTTGTGGTAACTTCTTCTTCTGGTTCTGGCTCAGGAGTAGTTGTTGTACGTCTTCTAGTTGCTCTTGGTTTTGCTGGTTTTTCTTCAGCAATTGAAGCAATTGATGGTTCTTCAGTTGTTGCAACTCGAGCCCTTGGAACAACTGGCGCATCACTTTGCCCTTCAATTCCAAGATGTTTCTGGACCTGTTCTACTCCACCTAATTTCTTAATCAACTGTAGTAATTGAGCAACATTTTCTTCAGGCTTTGTTGATGTTTCTTCTTCAATTTCTTCAGGGGCTTCTGTTGTGGTAGTTGTTCTCTTTGTTGGCCTTGCTGTTGTTCTTGTAGTTGGCCTTTTTGATGGTCTAGTGGTTGTTGTAGTTCCAAGTGCTGGGTCAAGTTTACAGTTGACATTGTCCTTGTAGTCACAAGAATCGCTGTTAGTGTTGAAAAATAAACCTGATGGACACGTAAAATGATGTGGGACAATTCCTAAGTCTGCTGGGCCGCTGTCAAGACACCAAAAGTATTTTCGACAGTCTTTTGGATTGCTGAAAAAACCCTCATCTTTACATTCAAATTGTGGGCCTGGATCTGGAGTTGTTGGTGGCTCAGGTGTAGGTGGTGCTTCAGGTTCCTCTTCCTCCTCTTCTTCATCTTGCTTTTGACTTCGACCTCGAGATGACTTTCTCCTTCCACGAGTCTTAGAACCAAAATCAGAACGAGCATTCGGTCTAGCAGTAACTTCCACCTCTTCATTATCATCTTCAATTAAAATGTCTTCATCAACTTCCTCTAAATGTTCTGGCTCAGTAGTTGTGGTTGTTGCTTCTGTCGTAGTTGTACTTCGCTTTGGTTTTTTAGTTGTGACCTCTTCCTCAACTTCCTCTTCTACATGTTCCACTTCCTCTTCGTGTTCAACATCATCTTCAACGATTGGTTTTGTTGACTTTTTCTTTGAGAATAATGTTTTTCGAGCTGCAGTGATCAAGGGACTATTGCCATGGCCACATAGGTCCCTAAAGTCATCAGTATCCAATGACCAAAACATCAAACCACCAAGTTTGTTTTCAATCACATATTTGGCCTTTTAACATATAAAAAAATCTTGATTAAGAATTTAAAAAACCATAACGAGATTTATACCTTTCTAATGACCATTGCCTCATCATCATAACTGACCCATTGGTCATCTTTAATCGCATAAGGTCCAACAGCATCTGGATACTCTTTTTTAACCTCCCAATCTTTTTCCAAAACATTTTGGCAAATCTATTTCAAATAAATTACTTTAAAACCTATTTCACAAATTTTATAAAAGCCATTGTACCTCAAAGTAAGCCAAATAACCAGCTTCTCTAGTTGCAGGTCCTGCTTCAGCTGAGCCTTTAATTGCAGCACCCAGTTGATATTCTTCTGGATCTTCTAATGCAAATGCTCGACCATATGATGGAACTCCAACATTGATCTTAGCAGCTGGTACTCCCAAGTCCAAATAGTAATTTACAGTATAGTCCTAAATAAATCGATATTATTCAATTACACATAGAAAATAATATCTTACGGCATTGAAATTCCAACTTGGAACGTTTTGTTTTTTACTGGGACATTGAAACTCCAACTTGGGACGTTTTATTTTTTACTGGGACATTAAAACTCCAACTTGGGACGTTTTATTTTTTACTGGGATATTGAAATTCCAACTTGGGACGTTTTATTTTGTACTGGGACTTTAAAATTCCAACTTGGGACGTTTTATTTTTTACTGGGACATTGAAATTCCAACTTGGGACGTTTTATTTTTTACTGGGACATTGA
>JAAFCF010005748.1:14989184-15003158 GCA_013389785.1 Helicorthomorpha holstii | reverse complement strand
CATTGAAATTCCAACTTGGGACGTTTTATTTTTTACTGGGACATTGAAATTCTAACTTGAGACGTTTTATTTTTTACTGGAGCATTGAAATTGCTCCTTTGAATTTGTAATTATTATTTGAAACATGTAATTATAATTCAGGCCAATGTAATTCTTACTTGGGACATGTAATTCCGATTTTACTTAACCGACCTTACTTAAATCTTATTAAACTTCCATTTCACTTACCACATTAAGTTGTCCATGATGATCCCAATCTTCATAATCACCTACTCTGTACAATGCCGAATGATGATTGGCTAATCCATCACCAGTGGTGTAATAATCATAAGTTAGCAAATTGAAAAAGTCCAAATTTCTAAACAGCAAAATAAAAACTTTTGCTTATCAAAATATAATTAATTAAATTCATTGAACTTACTTGGCTAATACTGGAATGTCATAACCTTGGTCAATGTATTGTCTGCCTGCTGGAACAGCCATTGACAGCAAAAGCCTCTTTCTACCGGAAATCAGCTTTTCATTATCGAATGCCTCACGCAATTCCTTAATAATAAAAAAGGACAATTGGTCTTTAAAATGTTACATTTAAACGAAAACAAAATTTGATGAAAAATACCTCAACTAACAAAGCATAACCTTCCTTGTCTTCAGGATGACTTCCGTCACGGAATGTTGGATACTCCCAATCAAGGTCCAATCCATCAAAGCGATGTTCACGTAAAAACTTCATCACGCTTTTCACAAACTTTTTACGGTTTTTATCTTCAGACACCATCTCAGAAAATCTATTTAAAAAAAAAACAAATTTAATGCTCCAAAGGACATGTTTGGCTCAATCATAAGAACTTATTTTGATAGACAACAATTGATCATTGTAACTACTGTTTTAATGCGATTTAGTGTCTAGAATCAGCAATTGTACCTCCAAATTTCAATTTAGCCTTTGCAAATTTCAGTAATTAAATAAAATAGAAACAGCAATGAGATGAAATAAGTTGCAAAATGGTCGAAATATGATCAAATACGTTGAACAGATTGCAATTTCCAATGTATTTCTGAAATTCGTAGACAATTGCAATTTTCAATATTCATTGGACAATTGCTAATATTCCAATAGGAAATTTATACCATTTCAAATTAGTCAATTAGCTGTAATGATTGTCCCAAACATATTACCAAATGTCCAATTGCAACTTACTTTTTGGAACCTTCATTCCATCCTCCAATAGCAATCATCATTTTCAATTCTGGATTGTATTTTTTCAGATCAATGAATTTATTGTAGTTTCCTGTTTTTAAATAAAAAGAAAAATAAAAGTAAGACAAACATTACTCAAAAGTTGTTTAGGTGTTTTTGAAGGTCAATAAATATAGGCGACTGTCCTTGTCGACAAATGGCTATTTTACCTTGTTGAATGTCATTGTAAGCGTCAAATGGTTTCACTTCAAAACGTCTGGTTAAACCGGCAAAAGCATAGATCAAATGAGTGCATAAATAAGGGTTGATATTTTGAGGAGTAAACTTGGCCAAACTTGGACGATAAATGGCCCAATTGGTGTAATAGCAAACCAATTTGAAATTTGAAGCCGACAAAAACTCTATATAAAAAAAATAAAAAGCCATTAAAAAATACTTTAAAGCGTTAAAAATTGTTAAAAGTTAATACAAACCTGGTAACTGACTTAAAACGTTGAGAAACAGCAAGAGAACAATGTACTTCCGGTTTAAATTGGCCATATTTAATCCTAAACAGTTAAAAATACCGTTTTACTTGCATTTCACGGTTGTAACAATGCATTTTTAATGCACTAATAATTCAATAGTAAAAAATTAACAAAAGTGGGTGGAGCATATTAACTGCTAAAAATAGCCACGCCCTTTCTAGACAAATGAAATTATTTTTAGTAAAACACACCAACCAATCGATTATTATTATCAAGAAAAGATCAACTTTATTTTTTTTTTTTAACTTGAAATTATAAAAGAAAAATGTGTGTAATACGCATGCGTGGTTGATTAAGTATGCAAAGTATATCAGCCACACCTAATGATGTCAAGGGCAGCCACAAAAATAGGTAAAATGGCTTCACAGTTTACAGGTGTGCTCGTGACGTAATCAAAAAAGCATAATAATTGGTCATTTTATCTCGTCTGCTTAACGTTAAATCACTTAAATCGGTATTTTAGTCTGTTTTCACGCTATCAGAATACAGGGTGATCACAAGATATGTGGTTTTTCATCATATCAAGACTTTCAATAAAGAAACGAGACAAATAGTCATTGAAATCAATGCAATTTATTCCCGTTTCTTTTTTCTTTTTCTTTTCCCATGGTGTATTGTATATGTGAACAGATATCTTGTGATCACCTGTACATATACGCTAAGCTGAATATTTTAAATTGCAAATGATGTGGAAGAATACATAAATTAATGAGGTGTAGTCGTGACTTTATTTTGTAAATCGTTTTTATTTTTTTGAACCAAAATGGTGTCAAAATTTCCATAAAAAATTAGAAGCAAATTCAATGGCAAAACTATCCACTTTGAGCATCCATATCTATGAAACTAAAAATGCTAAAATTTGTGTCTAAATTGGAAATTATATTAAAGTATACCTAGTTTAATTAACGATAACTACAACATAGTTAATTGCTTTAAACTTAAACCAAAATAGAGGCAAACTAACGGAAAAAAACATGTTTCAAATTTTAGTCTAAACTGACCACTTTGAGCATCCATATCTCTGAAATTAAAAATGCTAAAAATTGTATCTAAATTGGAAATGAGATTAAAGTACACCTAGTTTAAATAACTATAACTACAACATAGTTAATTACCTTAAACTTAAATTAAAATGGAGGCAAACTAACGAAGAAAAAAAAAACATGTTTGCATTTCTAGTTTAGACTGTCCACTTTGAGCTTCCATATCTCAGAAACTAAAAACACTATATTTTGTATCTAAATTGCAAATGAGGTTCAAGTATACCTAGTTTACTGATATATATCGTTAACTAATTTACATGCCTTAATTCCGAACCAAAATGGCAGAAAATTACACACAAAACATAAGAAAAAACTCATTTGATTAAGTTAAACTGTCCACTTTGAGCCTCCGTAACTCTGTAACTATAAATGGTAAAATTTGTAACTAAATTTCAAACAATAGAAAAGTATCCCTAATTCAATTAAATAAAAAATAGCCTATTTTATATGCCTTAATTTTGCACCAACATAGGCCAAAGTAGGCCTCTTTAAAGACAAGTCTAAATAAACTGGTCACTTTGATGCAACTTAAACTTTCTTTTAAAAAAAATAGATAAAAATTACACATCAGATTTTTTTAAAAAAATTGAATATCAATAGAGAAATGTATCTAGTTTAATGTACCACAAGTTTCTTAACCTATTTAAACAGCTAGCAAAAGTGCTTCAACTACTTTCTATTTAAAATTTCAAAAGGTGTGTCCACTTCGAGCTTCCGGCAACATCAAAAAATAAATAAATAAAAAACTTGTCAAAATACAAAATCAAACAAAAAAAATTCAATTTGGTAATAAATTCACTGAAGCCTAAAACTGTCACAATCAATTTTAGAACCAAAATGGCGGCGACAAATGACCATTTCAATTTTTTTTGGAAAGAAAATTAATTAGGACAATTTTGACCCCAATAAAAAGGTTGAAAACCCCTTTTACAGTATTTAATAAAAAAATAATAATTCTGAATCATAAACTTAAAACAAATCAACTCCTTTCCGTTTCCTTTTTTTTTTTTTTTGTCTATCACTGACCTATATTTGGTCAATGCAATTGCCTCAGTGGACAAAACCAAAAACTAGCTGACTAATTAACTATTAGCTCAAGTCTACCTAAACTTAAGCAGACGACATTACTCAACTTAGCATTGAAATTAATGGAAATTCCAATCAACGCCTAATCGCCATCACGCATGCGCACACAATAAACAGGATATTTTCTTTTTGGGCGGAAACTCATTTCACCTTCAATTCAATTGTCTTGTTTTGTTATTTTTGGTTTCATTTTTTGATAAGAAAATTATTATCTCAAAAAAAAAAAAAATTAAACTAAAAATAAAAATAATCATTTTGTTTATATAAAAAAATTATAAAATAATCAATTACATAAGAAAATCGATTAATGTTAACTACCTGACATTTTTATTATAAAAAACCGATAAAAACAACAATTAATTTTTTTTTTTTGTTAATTGAATTTCATTGATTAGTTTTAAATAGTTTTAACGATCAGTTAATTTATTTAATGCAATTTGTGCGTATGACACCCTGTATTCTATATAATTTCAATAGCAACATTACAGGGTGTCAGTTGTCGACATGCCATCACACAATTTCTGCAATAAAAAACAAAACAACTTCATTTTAAAACCTTAACAGTTACAAAATTATACTTTTATGTAAATGAGGTGTTTTATAGTGTTACGGGCATATTTTAGTAACAATTTGTCACAATTTGCATTAGGGACACCCTGTATCTCATGTATTTTCAATAACTAAATTACAGGGTGTCAGTTACAACATTTCTTGCCAAAAAAAATTACATTTTAATCAAATAAAATTGACAATTGCCACCGGAAGTTGCTATTAAAGTACCACTACCTAAATTCACTGCTTTTCGTTAATTTTATTGTAAATTTAGTAATTTTTAAAAAAGTAAATTGAAGTTTTTGAACAATAAACTGTTTGATGTTGGAAAATTTGAATATAAAAATAGCTGTAATTGAAGCCAACCAGTATTTTACATTCCCAACATGTAGCAGACACGTTTAACCGATTTTTAGTCCAGTTATTTAACTAGTTAGATTTTACTGTATAAATAAAAAATAGATAGAAAGGGTGGTTGAGGTGGAGGAACAAAAGTTGCTGGTACCAAAGAAAAACTGGTTCCTTAAATCAAAATAAAAAAAAATTAAATAAAATGAAAAAGGTGAAGATTTCTAAGTTTTTTTTCTTTCCCCCTACAATTACATGAACAACAGCTTCAAAATCCATAAAAATTAAGGTAATTACATTTCTCAATATCTAATTTTATTTAATTTTTATACATAATGTAATTATGTAATTGCTATTTTTATTCCAATATCTGTCTTGAATTTAGGACATGTCTTTTTTACTAACTGGAACTAATTTTTTTTCCAAATGCTAAAAACTGTAATTAGTAACTAGAAACATCTAAATATCAACTTGAAACATCTAAATAACAACTTGAAACATCTAAATAGCAACTTGAAACATCTAAATAGCAACTTGAAACATCTAAATAGCGTATTGAAACATCTAAATAGCGTATTGAAACATCTAGATAATTTCTTGAAACATCTAAACAACCATTGGAAACATCTACAAAGAAACTAGAAACATCTTTAAAGCAACTAAAAACATTAAAATAGCTAATGGAAACATCTTAATGCCATCTTTGAAACATTTAATTAACAATTCCAACATCTAATCAGCAACCTAAAACACCTAAATAGCCATTTGACACATCTAAAGCCTAAACGACGTCATAAAAAGACATAAATCATTCAAATTGCTTCTTCAAACTCAAAATTGCAAACTTAAACACCAAATTGTAACTCAGAAACTATCAAAAACGCCACTAAACAACTAAATAACATCAAGAAACATCTAAATTCCAACTTGAAACCTCGAAATAGCATCAAGAAACAACTGAATAACAACTGGAAACATCTGAATAACAATTTCAAACTCAAATTTGTTATTTATAATTTTTAATTGCAACTCAAAAACGATCAACAACACCACTAAACATCTAAATGACATCAAGAAACATCTAAATGACATCAAGAAACCTCAATATGACAACAAGAAACATTTAAATAACAACTGGAAACATCTCAACAACACTTTTCAAACTCAAAATTGACTACTTTTAATTACAAATCTTAACAGAAAAAACCCAAATCAGTAATGCAAATCCTAAACAATTATTGTTAAAACTATTACGTAACCAGTGTTAGAGCTTTAAAAAAAGGATAAAAAAACCACTTTAAACTCCCTAAATGTGCAAGAATGCAACTTGTAAAAACTGCAAAAAACTGGCTATAAAAAAAAACATAAGAAACCAAAAAAACAATTGAAATTTCTAAAATATTAATAACTTCATAACAATATGATTGCCATATTCAAATTTCAGCATCAAAAACCAACAACAAAAACCATTACTACACCAACATTACATCACTAAACCCAAACAAATCACTTAAATATGTCAAAATTCATAGCCAATTTAGACACCTAATTGCTAAATGATAAATAGCCATAAACAATGATAATTATTATAAACCAACTTCACACAAAAGTGTCAATTGGTGTTTCAATTAAGTCCCCAGCACACTGACAACGCATCGTTATTCACCACTTCACTCCACTACAATCACCGCACTATTAATTACATAACGCACCATTTTCAGCCTAATAAATCCTCCACTACCGCAAAATTACTTCAATTACACACTTTAAAAGTTAATTAAACATCAATTGAACAACGTCACTCTAAACTACAATATTTTCATTAAATTTTAAAACAATTTTTATAATTTTTAAACCAAAATTAGTATTTTTTACTGAATTTTTCCGATAAATATAAAAAAAGTTAGGAATTTGGATTTTAACAAAATGTAGGGCAGAGGTTGTCAACCACTTTTGTAATAGTTTTATTTTGCTATTTTGGTATTAAAAAATGTTTAGTAAAATATAGAAAATGATTTTCTTACCTTCGTTAGGTTGTTGGGATTTTTTAAAATTATATAAAGATGTTTAATTTTTGGGAGAAGTTAATTAATCCAAGTAGTTAATCCATGATATTTTTCTCCCAATAAACACTTGTTTTTGCGAGTGTTGTTTATGTGTGTTGTATGGTTGGAAGTTGAGGGGGAAACTGGAACAATATGCTGTGGCAACTTTGCTTCATGCACCGTTAAGAAACATTTTTTTCTTCTTCTTCTTCTTCTTTTGAGAATTTTCTTTTAAACTTTTAAAAGAAGTTGTACGAGTAGTGGCTTTTCATGCTCTCTTGAAGTCTGTACGACGACGTAGGGGTGGACTCCTCCCCATTCGACTGCCCCTTTTTTATATGTGTATTGTTAAAATGGTTAACCTAAATAAAATGTTGGAAACAACAAAATAATAATAAATATATATATCATTAACAATTATCACTTTAAAAAATAACCAAGAAAACACAGTTCAATTATCATAAATTGCTTTTTAAAAATTAAGAAAATTGTTAAACAATTATATTTTTATGGGAATTTTCACTTAAAAACAATAAAGTTTTTGTTTTAACTGAGACACTTTGATTTTTAAGACAATTAAAAGTAGGGCAAATTATAAATTTTAATTCTTTACGATTGACACCCTGTATCGCTTGTGTTTTCAATGGCAAGCATACAGGGTGTTAGTTAAATACTCATTTTTGTCGTTTCAGTCTGTAACTTCAGTTATGTCGCTACAAAGGTGAACAGCTTTATATTAATGACACTTAAAAGATGTCAATTAACTTTAATTTATTAAAATTTTAAGTTTTAATTAGCTATTTTAAATTTTTTAAATGAGACACCCTGTACATCATACAATTTCAATGGAAAAATACATGGTGTGTTCGTTGTTTACTACTAATTATGTAGAAATGTGTAAACAAAATTTACTGTTTTACGATCAGCAATAATCGTATAAAAATTAAACAAAATAAATAATTTTCAATGCTAAAACTCTCATTTAAAATTTTAAATAAAAATTTTATTGTTTCATTGCAATGTTTTCACTTGCTTTCCCTTAAAACAATAAAAAAAATTATTTTAAATTTCAAAAATGACTTTAAACTGTATAAAATTTAAGTTAATTTAATTAAAAAGTCAGAAATAATTGGTTAATTTTAATTTTTAATTTCATTTCAATGTCTTTCCTGATTATGCCAAAACTTAGACGGTAGTACGATACAGCGCCATTATGGTTCCCATCACTTTTCACTATCCTTAAAAAAGCCAATATGGCTGATTTCCTCACTTATTATAACGCCTTGATACAGTAGCTATTTCTCGCTCATTTAGCTGACACAGATTAACGTAATACATTGTCAGCTAAATATTTGTTCGCTTAGTTTACTATAACAAAACCTACGTATTCGATAACAGTGTCGCTGCAATCGTTAATATTCCATCACGCATAATAACCACTTATAGCAAACTATGTCACAAAGCTAAAACTTTGTGTAAACTGTTAGCTAATAACCTTTTCGTCCTTCAAAAAAAAATTCGGTACTTAGCCAAAGTGACCATGAAAATCATTTTTTTACTATCATAAACTAATCAAAAAGGTGTAATTATTAAAAGTGTAAATAATGAAGAAGGTGGCAAATTGCCTGCTAAAACAGTTGAATTATCACATCAAAGTGAGGCATGGCTTTTACAAGCGAGGAATTTCAACGTCTTCCGCGCTGTCTTCCCACGTCAATTTCGTCCCTGAGATAGTGCCCGCATCAGAAGGTAACTAACTCGTCATTCCCACACCATAATTATCCCTCTGTATATAATTATTCATCAAATTAGGCGAAACACATCGTATGAATTTATTTCAAGCCATTACAAATGCGCTAGACCTCGCATTAGGCGCAGATCCAACCGCAGGTAACTATTTAAAAACATACACTGAAGCCGTGCATTTATTCCCACTCAAACACATTGCTACTATACGAATAAATACGTTAATAACAACGTAATTCAACGTCGTAAAAACGTTCGAATTTTAAAATCCTTAAAACAGAAAGTCACACTGAAAAGAAGCTGTTATTAACTACATAATGATATTAAGAATCAATGGCTGTAAATGTGAATAAACACAGGACTTCAGAGTAATAATTTTGACCTTTAATTAAACTAATTGCTCCATGAAATATTCAAGTTATTTTCGGTGAGGACGTTGCGTTTGGTGGTGTATTTCGATGTACAGTTGGCCTTCAAGATAAATACGGTAAATTTGAACGGTTTAATTAGTGAAAAGTTTGAGTTGTTTATTGTGTTTTATTTTGTTTTTTGGTTCAAGGTAAAGACAGGGTGTTCAATACGCCATTATGTGAGCAAGGAATTGCTGGATTTGCCATTGGTTTGGCTGTTGGTGGAGCCACTGCAATTGCTGAGATGCAGTTTGCAGATTATATTTATCCAGCATTTGATCAGGTTCACATTTTTGTTTAAAGTTTCTAAGTAAAATTGATAACCGGTTTTTTTTCTTTTTTTTTTTTTTTTGGTAGTTGATTAATGAAGCGGCTAAATATCGATACCGGTCTGGTAACCAGTTTCACTGTGGTAAATTGACAGTGAGGGCACCCTGTGGGGCTGTGGGACATGGAGCCCTCTACCATTCACAAAGTCCTGAAGCATTCTTCAGCCATATACCCGGATTAAAAGTATGGACAAATCTAATAAGGCTCTTTGAATTGATCCATAATAAACCGAAATCAGGACTCGAAAGAAATAATCATGAGCTTAAAAAAACACTAACGAGAGCTTTTAAGCAACAATTTACATTCAAAAAAAGTTTGCATTGTCAAAAAACATTGTTTAGCAGCTGAAACAGCTCATAATGTAGCCAAGAAATCTCATTAAGTGACTTAAACACTATAATAGGGACATTGAAACATTGTTTTAAATGTCTAAAACACAACAAAGATCCTTAAAAAAAACTTTGTTATTGTTTCAGGTTGTGGTCCCTCGCAGCCCTGTAAAAGCCAAAGGGCTTCTCCTCAGTTGCATCCGTGACAACAACCCTTGCATATTCTTCGAGCCCAAAATCCTCTACAGATCAGCAGTAGAGCAAGTGCCAATCAAAGATTACGAACTGCCATTATCAAAAGCAGACGTCATCATTGAAGGTACAGTATATTTTGTTCAACAATTATAATTGCTGCGTCATCATTTCATTTCATTCATCAAATCTAATTAAATTTTAAATAAAAAGGCGATGACGTAACGCTTCTTGGTTGGGGAACTCAAGTTCACGTGTTACGAGAAGTCTGCCAGTTAGCTCAGGACAAACTCAACGTTTCCTGCGAACTAATCGACCTGTGCACCATTTACCCTTGGGACAAAGAGACCATCATCAATGTAACATCTTTGATTGACCTTATATTTTTGGGAAGTTGACCTAATTTTGATTTTTTTGTAGAGTGTAAATAAGACTGGGAGGTTGGTGGTGGCGCATGAGGCTCCACTGACGTCAGGATTTGCCTCTGAAATAGCAGCCACTGTACAAAACGATTGTTTCCTGCACTTGGAGGCTCCAGTTCAGCGTGTAACTGGATGGGACACACCTTTCCCTCATGTTTTCGAGCCATTTTATCTACCTGACAAGTGGAGGTGCTTAGAAGCCATTAAAAAAGTTGTCAACTTTTAACATAAAAAAATATAAAGAATAAGGTTTTTGGAAATTTTACTAAAAATACTAAAAAGAAAACTTAATTTTTTGGGAGTCCAAATTTTAGATCTTAAGAAATGGATTGAATGTAAGTAAAAGAAAAAGTATTATAGACATTCTGAATGGCTTGTAACAACTTACAAAAATATTTGTCATAATGAAACATGAGGAAAAATAATCTCCAGAAAGAAAAAAAAAACAAAACAAAATTCACTATGAAGGTGAAATTTGGTGGGAACACTACGAAATAGTATTAATTTTTATTTTAGTGTGTATAATAATTAAAATGATTGTGATTAATGTAACATTACAACTTTAAAGTGAACTGAATTTCTCACAACATAGGAAAATGAAAATAAAAAGAGAATCTAGTTTTCAATTACTGTTTTGTAAAAATTTTATTATTTGTACAAAAAAAAAATGTTTACAAAACTAGAAAAATTTATGGTTTTATTTTTACAATGAAATCGATGATAATGAATCAAAAAGCAAATTGTATTTTGCTTATCTAACTACATTTTAAAAAATTAAAATATCAAATGAACTTGGTTAGCAAGTTAACATTTGAGGTAATGGCGTGTACGAGCAGTGTACAGAACTTCCTGGAACTTTTGAGCCATTTGATTAACGACTGTTGAGTCCACAGTCTCAAGAAGATTGAAGTTTGGGAAAAAGTAATTTTTAATCACACCACTTCTCAATGTCTTAACAAACTCCTCACATTCCTAGTAAGACATTTAGTACTAATTTTAAGAATTGAAGACTTAAGCAAAGGAGCAAATTAAGCATTGAAGCCTATGAATAACTTTTTACCATAAACTTCTATGGAAAAATTTGTTGTATGGAATACTATGACGTTTCTATGGCAACAACATATCGAACATTTTTAAATATTTAAATTATTTTAACTGTATGACGTAGCTTAATATTAACAAGAGGATTTTAAAAAAATTATTCTAAATTTTAAATGCCACATTTCAATGACGTCACAGTGTTATATGCACTAAGTAAATAGAAGTTAAGTATAGCATTGAAGTCTAAGGGAAAATTACCCATTAAAGACTAATAAAATTGTTAGAAAAAGGCATTTCGGATAACGGAGATTCCACTCTGTGTAGCCATAAGTTAAACATTAAATAAAATGTTTAAATTTACCTTTTTAAATACATTTTCAATGTTTGTATTTATCCAGTAATCCTCACCCATCAGTTCAACTCGCCACAAAAAGAAATTGTTAAACAAAACTGAAGGGAAATTCTTTTCCCAACCATTTTCATCCCGAATCGACTATGAAAAACAACATTTTCATAACTGATAAAACTCACTCCATCAATTTGCTACCATTTATTGGCTCAAAAAGTACCTTAAAAACCCGAACAATTGGTTTACAATGGCCAGGCAGTAAATCAATCTGCCTCTTCTCCACTTCTGCCAGTGAAATTCTGAACAAAGCATCATGTTCATCATCATCTAAATCTTCTGCTAAATGTGATGGTGGTGGCTTGGGCACCAAACAACTCTTACGCTCCTATACACATTAAAAGTTCACCAAACAAACCACCATGTTACAATTCCCAATGTGTTCAAAAACAAACCTCAACTGGAAGTTGCAAAAACTGACATCTAACTGATCTTGGGATACGATTTAAGTAGATCACTGGAACCAAATCCACAGAAATCTCAATGTCTCTACTCAATTTCATCGAAATAGTTGTGGCTGGGGCCCCATGGCGCAGTACTCGAATCTTACAAAAGTAAACCTCCAGTTAAATTCACTCTTAATTGTAAAAAATTATTTATACTGTACTTGAGAAAACTGTCCATAGGCTAAAGCTTTGTCGACCACACTTTGCATCCATCGATTTATTTGGACGCGAGACAAATATTGGCAATCGTTATCATCAAATATTCGGCTGTACAAATCAGCATCAATATTGTCAAAGTCATAAAGAGACTGCAGAAGTTTAAACTTGGCAAAACCATCTGGCAATCCACTATGTTGAACCTAACACCGGAAGTAACAGTTTTAACATTAAGCATGCCACATACTACAGTAGTATTTGTGTATTGTGACCCGCGTGACAAATGTTGGGAAACACTGTACGCATGTCTAACTAAACTACTTCAGTAAATTAAGAAAACCAAGTAAACAGAAACTAACTTTACTCAACATATAAGTGATGTTCAACCTTTAACTCGCGTCCAAATATGAAATTTTGTTTAATAAAGCAAAATTTGCATAAAAATAATACTAACGAGACAAAGGTTGAAGATGTTCAAAAAATGTTTCTGATCAGAGTAACTACGTCATAAAATCATAAAATTACGTGTCATTAACTAACATCGACAACTTTTGACTAATTTCAATGCCTAATTAGCATTTTGGTTGCTTAAGACAAAAGGGGAAGTAGCTTATCTGCTAATTTTCTTAAGAATTACATGTCTTACATGAAAATCATCTTCATCAAAATCCAGTACAAGTTTCAAATCCAAATCAAACTCATCAGCATGATTGATCTTCAACTTTTCATAGTAACTTCCGGTGTATATAATTTCCTCATAAAGCTCATTAAACAAATCGTCCACTTCTCTCATCTTATCAATCAATCGTTTAAGAAGATTTTGGTATTTTTTATTAATAAAATTCCTGTCTACAGGGTCGATTGACAGTTGTTCACCCTTTTGAAACAACTGCCTACGCAACTCTACATCAGCCATAGTGAAATGTTGTTATGTCACAGTCCCCAGACTAAACCAATGCCTTTATATACTGTACAGTATACATTATAGCCTTGTCCATGGAAAAATCTAGAATAATTCAGCTGCTAACTTCCGCTTTGAATAGCAAGATAAAAACTCGAGTGATTACATATGATTGCATCAGCGTAAACTCAGTGCAATGTGATATTGTTTATTCAAATGGTTTGTATTGTTTTGAATCAATTGGGGGTGGCAAGTGGCAACAGACACAAATCACCCTGTCAAATGTCACATGAGGAGGGGTCTATACTCTATAGGAATGTGTTTATACTTTGAGGATGCTGTGGTGTAGTGGTACTGAATTACTGATATATAAAAAGCACTTAAAAGTTTGCAAAAAAATACATTCATAGAAATGTATTTTTAATAAAGTTATCTTCAACGTAAAGTGTTACCTTTTTATGTTTTAGATAATTGCAAAATTATTTTTTTGATAAAGTAAATAACATTTGGTAATCAAAAATAAAAGTAGATTTAAAAATTCAATAAGTTCAACAAATTCAAAAAAAAAAAAAAATGTAACTTTACATCAAAAGTTAAATAAAGTTTTTATAAAAAAAAAAAAAAAAAATTAAAAAATTTTCATCGGAAAATTAAAAAAAATTATATTTATTAATCAATAATAAAAAAAATTTAAATTAAAAAATAAAAAAAATTCTTTAGTTAAAAAATAAAAAAATTCTTTAGTTAAAAAAAATTTAAATCAAGAAAAAACAGTTTTTTAATTAAAAAAAGA
>JAAFCF010005748.1:14960154-14979689 GCA_013389785.1 Helicorthomorpha holstii | reverse complement strand
TATATAGGCAGTTACTATGAAAACATGAAAATAAATGAGCCTGATGAGTTCGATATAAACTTGCAACTCAGATTGCCTTTCAAGGAAAACCAATATCAAGTAAGTTGAGTGAATTTCTTAGGTCAAATTTAAATAGCTAAAAGACTTTGGGTCCGATTAAGGCTTTGCATAATGGACTCTCAGCTGGTTTTGCTAAATTCAAACTAATCAAGAAGCTCACTAGACATCAAGTGAACGTCAACTTATACCGTCAAATATTTGAAGATGATTTGTACCTGTCCAGAGTCAAGCTCAATCAATGGATACAGAATGTGATTGGACAAGCCCTTATGAGAGGACAATTCCAGCAAGTAAGACTTAAAATCTTAAAATACAGTAAGAACTCTAAAAAATATCAGTTTGACTCTTAAAAAATGTCAGTTTGACTCTAAAAAATGTCAGTTTGACTCTTAAAAATGTTAGTTTGACTCTAAAAAATGTCAGTTTGACTCTAAAAATGTGAGTTTGACTCTGAAAAATGTCAGTTTGACTCTAAAAAATGTCAGTTTGACTCTAAAAATGTGAGTTTGACTCTGAAAAATGTCAGTTTGACTCTAAAAAATGTCAGTATGACCAATATTTATTATATTTTACATGTATTCGTTAACACAAAACCCCGTTAACACGAAGAAAAATCTCGGTCCCGTCGACTTCGTGTTAACGAGAATCCACTGTAGTTTGTTGGAACTTACAAGAAAGGCACACAAGGTATAGCGTTAATACTAGAACTGAGCATCTCCATATTGAATATGAAGATGACAGATTGTTAGACTCAACTCTACTATTTTATCAAGTATATAATGAAAATACCTTTAACTTAAATTCAAACCAAAATTCTCAGAACTACAATCAGTTTTAGGAGAGAGAGAGAGACTCAAGTATTCAACCATTAGAAAAACAAACAAAAAGTTGCAGGTAAATTGAAACTACTTCTATGATTTTATTTACTGCATCATGGCTTATTATAATACAGTAACTTAACAAGTACTACGGTCTACTTTGACCAGATTACATGTGTTTACATTAAGATCTGTTGCTTTTTGTATTAGAGCTTTGATTTGCGGGCTATCCGAAGAGCCCTGATAGATATAGCGCACAAGAACGTAGACAGCTGACAAATACAATTAAGATTAATTAACCATTGCATCAATTATTTGTTTTCAATTGTATTAAACTTACTGGGGAATAGACATTCATTTGCAGTGCTTACGTCCACATATGCACAAGTAAGCAAAACAATTCCAACACCAGGAGTAGAGGCCACAATAACTGCGTCATATTGTGCGGCTATTAAACAATATTTGATTAAAAACACAATCAAAATTCAATTTTTACACATACAGTACCATTGAAAACATCATCTAAGATAACTTTAGCAGGAGATGTATTTAAACCTTCTACATCGTAGTAATTGGTTTGGTTATTAATACTTTGAAACCATAAAGTACACCAGACAGTGTATTTAATAATATTAATAGAGTTAGTTAAAATATTTATAAGAAACTTTACCTGATAGTCAGTGGTATAAAGACAAATGGAGGAATAAGAGTAAATAGAGGAATAGTAAGGATAACACAGGATGAATCATTCCCATTTTTAGTTTTATACACCGTCTTCCACGTCCCTACAAACTTGAAATACATATAATTTCATTAAATTCGTTATAGTTAGTTAATAAAGTAAGTTACTTACTGAGGCAAAAGCATTTGAAACAGCAGGATAGTTGTCACATGCAGTATCAACACTTTCAACTGCAGAAAGAGCAGACAATGCCAGAACAATAAAGATGAAGAAGTTCATTTTCAATTCCCTGGGACTACTGAAAAATACTTTGGGCTTCTTTGCCATCAGCTTTTTATACTTTAACTTCATCATTTATTTTTACAACATATTTATATTTGGTATTGCTATGTTTGTTTTAAACATTTGCAATATAACTACTCTATGCAAACAGTACCTCTCATGGAGGTTCAGTGTATAATAATAAAATGTTACAATATTTAACAAAAAAAATAAAGAAATAATCATAATTGTAAAGTTTTATTGCTTGATAACATTTATATAAAAAAAACTTTTATATTGTAACATTACTTTTATTATAATGTTTTTTTTTTTAATAAATAACTTTATTGTACAAAAAGTCTCTCAAAAAATTCAAAAGCTATTTTAACTTTTCACAATAATAAAAAGTTATTGATTGTTGAATGGGAACCAATGGAGTCCAACCAATGGAAGGTCCAGTTAAACATGGACTTGCAATTGAAGGAGAAACCTTATCAAGTTATTTTAGGAACATCCACAAACACTCACAGAAAGTTCCCACAAACCATAGTAACTGTTACTCAAAATAGAAAAAGTTATCATTGGTTGGTTCATGGGAACTAATGGAGCCCAAGGGAAGGTTTTATATGATCCAGCTAAACAAAAGAGAAACCATGTAGTCAGTTCCAAATAAAATGACTATGACTCCTCAAAGTGTAAAATTACACAAAAAAGACTAAGTTCAAATATTACTTCTTTGGCTTACAATTAGTTGAAACTTGGTTCAACTTTTTGAGATTGTTAAGACAGATCTGATATTTGTGTGGATCTTTTTGTACCTTTTTATACCCAAATTTTAGAAACATCCCAGAAACTCACAAAAAGTTCCCATGAACTATGATAACAGTTACTCACAAAAACAAGTGATCATTGTTTGGTTCATGGGAACCAATAGAGCTAAACTGAAAGTTTTCTATGGTCAAAACAAAACGTAGATTTTTAAACAAAGGAGAAATCTTATCAAAACATCTTAGGAACATCCCAGAAACACCTACAGAAAGTTCCCATTTAGAAACAAATGTGCCAAACTAAAAAAAAATGGTTACCAAGGATTAAAAATTGGCAGTTTTACTTTAATTTTAATATAATTAACTTAATTTCAGATTTATGAAGTGATTTGGCACATAACTCCAGCAACAATCTTAAAAATCAAGTTAGCAAATAATGTTCAAGTGTCTGTGGATTTGGTTCCAGTCATACAGATGGGACATATTCCAAGATCAGCTAGAGACACCATCTTAAAATTTCCAGCTGAGGTAAACTTACCAACTGACCATAACTAAGAATTCCTCAAATACTCATATACCATTAATTCAGACAAGAATAAGCTGTTTGGCACCTCAGTCACCACTGAGAACCACTTTTGAATCTCATCTACTAATGAGAATCTCACTACCAGAGCTGGAGCAGCAACTTACCGAAATTGGAGGCCATTTTAAACCTCTTATATGTCTCTTTAAAGTAAAGTTTTTCTTAATATTTTATTAAGAAATAACCCTGTGTTAGCGTTTTGGTTATCTTGCAGTTAATTCGTGACCAGAATGGATGGAAAAATACGTTTCCTTCCTATTTGATTAAGACATTCTTCTTGTGGCAAGCTGAGTTTGTACCTGACAACTACTGGACCAATCATCCTATTGACCAGCTGTTTCTTCAGAGCTGCAATGCGTTTGTCAAAGTAATTGCCAGTGGAAATATACCAAACTATGAATTTCCAAGCTTGAACCAGCTGGCATGTGTTCGACCTGAAGTAGTTGACCAAATAGCCAGAAAATTTCAAGCAATTGCTAATAATCCTTTAGGAGAACTTTGAAAAGCCAAAGAAAAGAGCCTATTTTGCCTACTTTTTTAATTTTAAGCTTGCATGCATTCTTACTTTTTTTTAATTAAGATTATTAGTCAATAAACATTTATTTGTTAGTATCGACTAGTTAGAAACATATGTGCCTGTCATAATATTTTTAGTATTTTTTTATACTAATAAAGCTTATTCACTATTATCAAAAAAACGGAATTTCTTGTTAAGTCTAGAAAAGAAACAGGAAAAATCGCTATTAGAAACAATGAGATTTTGTCTCGTTTCTTTATTACAACATTGGTTTCGAATGCCAAAAAGAAACGAGAAAAAACGACATTCGAATTGATTAGATTTTCGTCTTCAAATACAACAGTGATGTCATACTAAAACAACCTACCATTTCCCTACATATTTGAAACTTTTCTTAAATCGCAAAACAATAACTATTTTGCAATTGAATAAAACTAATAAAAATTTAAAAATATTGTTATTATATACAGTATATATCGTAGAAAATACGGTATATATTAGTTAAAACTTACACTAGTTTCTAATATAGTAGTAATAATTAAAAAATTATTTACTTGATAAATCCCGACTTTTGACTGCGGCGGACATCACGGTAACCGTCGGCTGAGAAATTTACAATCGGCGACCGATGAATTCCATACACTTTACAGAGTCCAACGGACAATTATTATCAGTTATAAATAACTTAAAAACATACTTGATTAACTCATTAATATCCTGTAAAACATTAAAAGTGTCCACTTTCTGTGTTTTTTACACAAAGTGAAAATCTTTAGCTTCGGTGAACGCTTTAAGGCCGCAAGTGTTTTGACACAGCACTGAATTCCATGGTTTACAAAGCCATTTTTCCGCCTGTCGTTAAACTCCATAGCACTTTTGATACCGTTAACCGTAGCTTTTGCCATTTTACACGCATATTGCTATAATTACACTGTTAACTTTACTTAACTATTAATCTTCACTAACTAATATCACTCTTATTTGCTATGAAATACGCAATAATTATAGAAAAAATATGTAAATTACTTTTCACATCAGACGAATCACTTCAAACTTCTGAATGATGGAATGGAACACATCGAATAATATAATCGTAATATTTATCGCACGATCGATACTCCGATTCCGTAAATAATTTTCTATAAATGCATAATACATATCGATACATCGATTAACATCGTTTTAATGTAAAATAGACAAGTCCTACTACCGTAAATTGTTATTATCGATGTATCGATATTCCGGGTAATTTCCCCACACAAAAAATAGTCCTTAATTAAAATTTAATTTTCTATAATTAAATTAAGATAACAACAACAATAAATCTTAACTTTCAGCATTGTTTTTCTCTTTTAATTCCTTTTTTTTCTTCAGTGATTCCTTAATGTATTTCCTACAAAAAAAAAAAAAATAAAAATGACAATGAAATTTAATATTAAAATAATTCATAGCATTTTAAATACCGGTAATGAAATTACGAGCTTATCACTTACTTTTTCCTATCAGCTTTTTCCTTATCATAAATGGGAACTGTTGAAATTGAATCTCTTTGAGGAGCATGTTCCTTTAACTTCCGTTTCACAGCCCTAGAAAATTTAATAAACAGTTTAAAATAAATATAAAAGTCCATTTCAATTGTTCCCCATCTTCTCTTTCCCTACAAGAGCTCTCAAACCTTTATTTTTTTGCTTTGGTTCGCGGACCATAAAGGTTGACAACCTCAAATTTTAACTTACTTAGTTGCTTTTGGTAATTGCAGCATGTAATCCGGAACTGGACAACCAGCATCTTTAATAACTTGAGCAATACTACAACATATTTAAAAAAATTTTTTTTAAATAAAAATCGATTTTATCCAAATATATAAATCGATGAGTAAATGATCAAACCTTCTTAAATTAACTGAATCATCTTCAGTAAAGTATGTAACTGCTTTTCCAGCTCTTCCTGCTCGTCCAGTTCGCCCTAAAAATTACAAAGAAACAAATTTTAAAAGTAATATCACAAAGTACCTGGCGTTACACGGGTTGAATTACTAAATTTTACTGACCAATTCGGTGAATATAACTGACAGAAGTTGGTGGAAAATCGTAGTTGACCACCAAACTGACTCCCTTAAAGTCGATACCACGTCCCAGAACTTCAGTACAGATCAAAACCCACAGTTTACCTTCCCGAAACGACTTAACAACGTTGTCTCTCTGCAATTAATTACATAAACGTTCATTAAGATTATGTTTTTGTGGGGAAAGTATTTTCTCCCATCATCCAAGTTCTCACCTGCAACTGTGTCCTATCCGAATGGATGACGTCAACGTTGATCCCGTCGTATATGAGCTCGTTGAACAGCTCTTTGGCTCTTTCTTTAGTCTGCACAAAAACCAGCACAGGTGGAGTCAATCCCTTCTGAATTAAATCCCGAAATGCTATCAATTTCCCAGATTCATTCCCCACAAACAGCAGCTCTTGTTCCACGCTGCTCACTGCAGAGTTCCTAGCTCCAATTGAAACGGTCACCACATTGTCCAAATTCAATTTGCACCACTGCTCTACATCATCAGCAAATGTGGCACTGAACATTGCTCGTCGGATGTTAGGGCTTGAACAACTCTTGTAAATCACAGCCAACTAAGAAACGAAAAGACATTTTAGGCAAAATTTCGCTACCTTTGTGTCACTTTGTCCACTTTTATGGCAAAATGTTCACTTTTATGACCAAATTATCCACTTTAATAAACAAATTGTCTACTTTAATGGTCAAATTATGATATTTTATCAACTTTTATGGCTAAATTATTCTCTTTTATGGTCAAGTTGTCCACTTCAACAGCCAAATTGTTCATTTTAAATGGAAAAAACGAACCTGTTCTCGAAATCCTTGCTTTCCTTCTTCAAATAATTTGTCAGACTCATCAATTATTAGCCATTCAACACTGCAACATTTAAAAGTTTTAATAAAATTGTCTCAATAAACTATGAGAGGTAAATTTACAATGATAAATCCAGCATTGGTGTATCCTGATTCAAAAGATGGATCAACCGGTTTGGCGTTGTCACTAAAATGTCTTAAAACAAAAAAACAAAATTCTTTTTAAGAAATTGCAAAAATAAACAGAAACTTCAATGGGTTTCGTACCATATTTTGCCAGGGAATTTGATGCTATACTTTTCTTAATTTTGTCTACTTTGTTTATCATGTGAACTCGTAGTTTGAGTGTGTCGCTCAGCCTGCATATTTCCCTGTAAACCTGCTGAGCTAATTCACGAGTTGGTTCCACGATTAACACTCGGTAACCATCTTTCTTTGGTTCCTTAAAAGTAAATTAGACCAATAGGCATTACTTATATAAGAAAAAATTAAACAATATGTTGATAAGTTACTTTTAAGTGGTGTAAAACTGGAATTAAAAATGCGACAGTCTTTCCAGAGCCAGTTGGAGCACAAGCAAGAACTTCCCTCCTCTGAAAAATAAATAAAAATTACTCTAAAACACAAAGTAGACTAAAACAAAAGTTAGATTTAGTCATTAAACTAATGAAAACATCTTAACACGACTTAAAACTCTTTTTCTGTTTCCATAAAAGCCATACTTGATCACTTACAACACTAAATTTCACTTTTACAGTGATAAAAGTGGCCTCTTAAAGCCAAACACATTTGCTATAAGAACCAAATTCAACCACAAAAACGTCAAATAAAAGCACTACAAAGTCTTATTCAGTTCTTAATCGAGCAATTAGTCGTTTTTCTTACATTTAACATGACTGGAATGGCTTGCATTTGAATGGGCGTTGGTGTAGTGTATTTGGCAGCCATAACTGAATCTAAAAGCATTTCATCGACGCCATAATCAGAAACCAGCTGAGAAAATGTCTCTATTGGGTCTGAAACGTCTTCTCCAGTAACGTGAATGCGATGCTCTTTACGGAAATGATTAATCTATAAATAAAAAACAGCAAATAAAACCTTAGATTTTAACATTTTCAACAACACAACAGTCAATTCACCTGCTCCCGTTTCATTTCGTTCAATTTCTTAAATGAAAATTTCTTTTTCTCCTTCATTTCTTTCTTCTTTTTCCTTAGCTTATTCCTGGTAACTGCTTTAATGTTTGTTGTAAAGTAAATTTCATCTTCACTGACGCTTTCTCCGTCGCTTGATAAACGTGGTTGCGATTTCTTAGCTGCTGGTTCTTCGATTTCTTCTTCATCAACATCTTGGCGTTTCTTTTTACGTTTCTTGCTCTTCTTTTTATTGCTCTCGGCATTGTTATCATTTGAAATTGTCTCCTTTATATTTCTATCTGGCTTTGGAAACAATTTTGTTGGCGATTCTTTAACTAACTGTTTAAAAAAAACCAGACATGATTTTGAATTTGGCTTAAAATATAATAATACTGTTTCTGCGTTATTATTCAGCTTTCTACATGCGCACTTATTAAGCTATTGAAATAAATAATAACGTAGTTTCAGCTTTAGTTTCAATGTTCATCACGTGGTGAATAGCACCACCAAATACAGCCATTAAAACTGTTAATAGCTGCTAAAACAAACATAAACATTTAACTGGCTAATTAATTAACTATTATTAATTACCTGACAACGAACTGCATCGTCTTCAAACCTTTTTAAGTCAAATTTTGCTCCGACTCGCAGTTTTTTGAATATATCGTACGCATCCATTTTTACCAAATTTTGATTTTGAAATTGAAAAGCGTGGATAGCACTGTTCGAAAGCGCTATGTTAACGCTACAAAGTATACATAGCTTTTGTTATGTAAGAAATGTAGCGCTACCAATATGTGCTACTTTTTCTTCAGTGCTGCGTGACGTTTTATTCGCGATATTCTCTTCACGTAAATGAGTTTCAGTATTCGCGATGTTTAAAGTGTGTTATATTCACGGTTCACAAATAATGACTCGCGTGTCCCAGTTTCTAAAAAAAAAATTAAAAAATTAATAATCAATTAAATTTTAAATTAAATTAGTCTAAACAATAATAAATAAAAATTATAATCAATTAAATTATATGTAAACAAAATAATTTTTTTTTTTGTGAAATTTATACAGTACGTGGTTTCCATGGAAACTGAGTAAACCTGTTTATCAGTTTCTTCTCGGATTTTGTAAATACGACACACCAGTTGCTTTGGTGATGCTCAGTTGATGAGCAGCAATGGACAGATCACCATCGTCAGCATCGTCATCAAGCAAAGATGAAAAGTCAGCATCTCCAAGTGATGTCACTCAAGAACTCGAATTAGTATACGAAAAATGTTTAATTGCTGGCTTGAATCGGATGGAAATTCACAAAATATCAAAACCATTGAGAGAAATTGTGAGCAAAGAAAAGCAAAAGAAACAATGGAAAAACGTGGCTTTGATTGGAGTTGCTCTCTTCTGTTTATGGTCCGTCACTAGAATTGATTGGTCACCGGTCATTTTGTCGTTCTATGGACGATATGCGCTAATTAGTGTAAGTAGATCAAACATTTAAATAAATAAACTAGTAAAAAATAATATATTCTTAAAGTTGTTCTTTTGCAAATTTAAATTTTTTCAATTTGATATTTTAAAATTCGAATTGTTTTGACTATTAACAATAAAGTTTTCATTATTAATTTGAAATTTCGAATGTTCTTTTATATTATAAAAAATTCATACAGTACTTTGTTAAATTTTAAATTTACATTTAAAAAAAAAAAAAGCGAATGTCTTGTTTAAAATTCAAATTATTTTTACTATAAAAAATCAAGTTTTTATTATTAATTTGAGTTTCGAATTTTCATTTTTAATGTAAAAAATTGTTTTGTTAAATTTAAAATTTAATTTTTTTATTTAAATATTCTACATGACATTTTTTTATATTAAAAAGAAACATTCGAACTTTCAAATTATTAACAAAAATTATATTTTTCAGTAAAAACAAGTCGAATTTTAAAATGAAAAATTCACATTCAAAAAAATTTAAATTTTCAATTTTACAAAACATTAATTTTTTTTATATTAAAAAGGAACATTCGAACTTTCAAATTACAGTATTAATAAAAGTTCTTTTTTTTCTTCATAAAAACAATTCGAATTTTAGAATAAAAAATTCACATTTAAAAAAATTTAAATGTTCAATTTAACAAAACGTTTATTTTTTAAATTAAAAAAGAACATTCGAACTTTCAAATCCATTTTTATATTAACATCAGAAGGATTATTGCAAACAAAAAAGAGTCGTTACATTTAAATAACAGAAGAAAATATAATTTGAAAAAAAATATACTAAAAAATACTTGAAAGTGGGTGTGTAATGGAATGAATATAAAAAGCAATTATTGAATTAATTAGTGTGGCTAATGCCTTGGTAAGCTACTGTATAGAGTACAGTAAACAGCGAGTGTTTTGATGATGATAAAATAGTTTCCATGGCAACTAAAAACCATCATCATTCATCACAGTCTACGATGTCGCATGTGGTTGAAAGTGATAAGCAAAGTCTTAGGAATTAAATTTGTATTCTGCATGGCGACATTAAACACACATTACCAATTATCGATTACATTGACAATTTATCCGGCATTGAAAAAGGAATTATTACATCATTTTTTATTGTAATAACTTAGTTGCTGCCATTTTGGGATTGGACAAAACTTTACTATCAGAGTTGCTTAATTGAAAATCCACATTATGAACCAAGAAGACTTTATGAGGAAGACTGTGAGGTCAGGTCATTTATATATCAGTTTTGCCATTGGCCATTTAAATTTTCTTTTGATTAATCATTAATTTGAGATTTCTTTATAAATCAACTTTTATGTTTCATTCATTGCAAAATCACATTGTTACATTGCAAATTATCCAATTGCATTGAAAATTGTCCAATTGCATTGAAAATTGTCCAATCGCATTGGGAATTGTCCAATTGCATTTTAAATTGTTTAGTTAGATTTTAAATTAGTCAATAGCTTTGAAAATTATGAAACAAATCTTAAGTTTTAGCCAAAAACCAAAAAATCCTGTTTTTTGATGGTTTTAGAGGATTTTCAAAAGGAAATTTATATATTTTCCGGATGTTCAAGCACGCCAAATAAAAAAGACATTTGCCATTGTAAAATGTTTTTTAAATTGTGATATAATCCACAGGCATGCGAGTCACTTGTTGGACTAAACGTCAAATCATACATAAACCACGTGGACATCAGTGAGGATTATCTTAAAAATGACATTCCAATTGTCCTTGAAAACAGCATTGGCAATTGGGACATTGACAGTGGTCTTCTTTCCATCTACAACATCTCTAAAGTAAAATTTACCTCAAAATGCAATTTACCCTGATAAAAAAACAAAACTTTTCAAATCAATAACATTATTTTTACTGAAGTTACTGATGGACGCAGACAACACCGGAAATGCAAGACCGTGTGCATTTTCAACCAATCTGAGATTGAGAGGCGAAAATTACTTTAAAGTATTATTGATAAAGCTGCAACAGGAAACAGTCCACCAAAAAAGCTTCTACGCTCATTGGTAAATTGCAATTGTACCAAAACAAGAGACAAATGCGAGTTGGGTGTTTAAATTTCGATTAATTTAATTGTTTTGTAATTTTATTAAAAGGGAAAATTGTGAAAAATCTCAATCCAAAGCTCTTCGTCGTCAAATTGGCCATCCTGAGTTTCTCCCACCAATGGTGGACAACACTGACCCCAACTGGGTCATTATTTCTGCCAATTACAACTCTAGATCATACAAGCCCTTGTCTCTGGTGTCGGACATGATGTGGTTAGCCCAAGTAAATGGATCCAATAGCATAAGGCTTATTCCACGAGCCCCTTGCAATCAGACATGTCAGCCAATTGACTTTTCATTGGTCAAAGGACAAACAGGTAAAAACAAAATAATAAAATTTCTAACTGACACCCTGTATTATTCCCATTGAAAATACATGGAGTACAGGGTGTCACTTATGCAAAATGTTAAAAATCAAAATAAATTTAAAATAAATCGTTTTAAAATCCAGTTAAAACAATTAATTACTAAAATATACTTATTAACTAACTTAATTTACTTATTTATAATTTTTTTCAAGTGCTGTTTACAAGTCGTCTATGGAATTTGCATTATTTGCCAGGAAAAAGCAGTGGAAATATTGCAATTGGTGGAGGCGGTTCATTTTATGACTTTTAATTTAGTTAATTAAACAAAAAAACGCATAGAAAATATATTTACCATAATCATTAAAGCTATGAAACCATCATGGCCTCATGTATCTGTGAACTCCACAGTCTTTACCATAGTAAATGGGCCTCTTATTACGACACTGCTGCCGCCGGAAGTTGTTGAACATCATGCAGTCATCACCTGGTGGACAAACTGCGCCTTTTTCAATCGTCTGGAAAGTTCGCAGCGCATCCAACTAAATTAACCAATCAATTTTAATCAAATACTCAAAAAATTAAATTTGCAATAGTGACACCCTGTTCTGCATGTAATCTCAATAGCAATTATACAGGGTACTAGTATGAAACCAAATATTCAAAATAAAAACCAAATTTTGAGTTATAATTTACTTGTTTCTGTGAAATGTAAATGGGATTGTGCCACACAGTCCAATTGACCGGATGTGTACATGGTGGCTCTGTCAAATAGGTGCTTTAGATTCCTTTTTTGTTAAAGGAGAAGACTAAGAAGTTAAGTGCTTACCGGTTAAAGATCCGGTGTATTGGTAATAATAGCTCATCCGATTGGACAGTAAATGACCCAAATCCAAACCGACTCCACCAATTTTATCAAAACAGTATTGGTCATTCTTATTTGGGACTTTGGTGATGTGCTCCAAGACCTGATTGTCGTATGGACTGATGGCGAAAAGAAAAGACATCATTTTGACGCCATGAGGATGCTGTTTGGCCTCTTCAACGTTGTCAAAGTCTTTGTGGATAAAAGTAAGTTGCATCTAAATAGCAAAAAAAGTCAAATACAGAGTTCATTTTATCAATTGAAGGAGTTTTTAGCAGTTACAAAATTTAATTAGTTTCAATGACGATTTGTCTTGTTAATTTATTGTCAAGGAGAACAATGTTCGATAAAGAAACGAGACTAAATATCATCAGTTTAAATGACAAATTGTCTCGTTTGTTTCTTTCAATTTGTTTTAAAGTTGTATTTGAAAGTGCAAATTAATAATCGAGACTAAACCTAATCAGTTAAAATGGAAATTCGTCTCGTTTATTTCTTTAAAGTTATTTTTTGTTGTTCTTGGAAAGTGCCAATAAAGAAACGAGACTAAATTCCATCGGTTACAATGACATTTTGTCTCGTTTATTTTTTTAAACTTTTTTTTTATTATTTTTGGTTTTGTAGTCTTAGAAAATACTAATAATTAAACAAAAACTAAATTTAATTAGTTCCAATGGCTATTTATCTTGTTAATTAGTTTCCAAAGCAAAAATAAGCACAATAAAGAAACGAGACTAAATTGTATCACTTTAAATGGCAATTTGTCTCATTTATTTCTTGACATAAAAAAATAAAGTACCAATAAAGAAACGACACTATTTCATGTCAGTTCTTATGTCAATTTGTCCCGTTTGTATCTTAACATGAGAAAAAAAAGCTCCAATTGATAAATTAACTGAAAATATTGTAAAAAAAAACCCATAAAAAACAATAAAAACCTCTCCAGGCATCGGGATGTGGTTCAAAGTGTGTTCTGAGCCTTGAGAATTGTTTTGTCCAAATTTGAATTGAGCTCGATCAAGCACATAATCGCCCCATGTCGGTGCACCCAATGGTGAAAATCCAAATTGCAATTCAACTGCAAAAACAAATTTAAATTTGTATGAGTGACACCCTGTACGCCATGTATTTTAAACAGCAAATATACAGGGTGTTAGTTTCGGTTTTAAATCAAACCACATTGCACATTACCGTTATGTCCATTGTTGTAAAAAGCCATCTGATTGGCTGTACATCTTAAATTCTCCGTGTGTAAACACTCTTCGATTCTCGATGCATTTCGAGTATCGATATTAATCGGTGATTGATTGTTTTCGCAGCATTGAGAAGTAATTTCACAGCACCAATTGTTTTGACCTTCAAAATAACAACATGAAATGGTCAATGTACAATTGTGACATTTGTAAACTACAAAATGACCATGTGTGACCTCTGTGTGTCCATCTGGGAAGACAATTGTAAGATCTGTCTTTGTGCCATTTGCTCTTGCGATTGTTGCCTTGGTAAAAATCGGCAACTTCCAAGTAAAAAACTAAAAAAAAAGTCAATTAAAAATGAATTTAATTAAATTTTAAAATCGACGACTCACCAGACAATTTTAAAAACAGGTAAAAAATATTCAAAAACAAAAGCATTTTTTTGTTTCTTTTTATTTTGTTGTTGTAATAATTGTTTCATACGAAATTTGCATTTTATAACTGTTTAAACTTATAACAATGTAACTTGAATATCGTTAATTAACATTAAGTGCAGTATAAAATTTGATATTTTAAAAATTAATGAAATTTTAAACCGGTTATTTGACACTAAATTAGATTTACAGTTTCCTCATCAGTGACACCCTGTATCCCATTGTATTCTAATGACACTTTTACAGGGTGCTAGTTAAAAAACAAATAAATCGTTTTCCAATTACATTTTAGTTAATAAATGTAATTAATTACGTAATTAGCTTCACTTTTTCTTAATCGTAGTCTAAATAAACAATATTTAATTTCTATTTAGGGTTTTATTAATTAAATACACTTGTTTATTTAGATAATAGACATTTGAAACTTTTGTGTTAGCGACACCCTGTATACAATGCAATTTCAATTAGTTGTATACAGGGTGCTAGTTGGAACCATCAACTTCATTTTTTCTAAAACTAAAGAAGATGAGGTTTTATGTAAAGACAATTTCTACAGTCATATTTTTGAGTTATGTTAATGAATTGATTGCAGTGAGGTCGTCTGTAGTTATTGTACATGTGGCAGCCTTTGAACTTGTTTGGATGACGACATTTCGCGTCTTTATTAATCTTGTAAACATTCCTCATTGAATTAAACTGAAAAAAAAAATACAAAAATTGGAATTTTAAAGTTAAATAAAACTAAAAAAAGTTGATTTTTCAACAGAAAAATAAACATATAAGCTAATTACCAAGTATCGTGGAAGATAAATGGGAGCTGAAGCAATCCTCCAGGTGATATTTCCAGTGCAAGGCGGTTCCGTTAAAGTGCCATTGTACTCGTAATAGTAGTTAATTTTGTCAGGGAAGAGAACATGATTCATAAATCTCATCTTGCAAGACATATCAGTTTTGTGCAAAGTTTCATCGAAAGAAAACAGATTGATTTGTTGATGAGACACTCCAAAGAGATCATGAGCATAATAAGAACCAAAATGAGAATGATCATAAGGTCCTACATCATAAGGAATGATGAAAAAAGACAACATTTGAATGCCAAATGGTTGCTTCATAGCTTCCTCCAGAGTTGTGTAGTTCTTGTCCCGAAATATCAATTGAGCCTAAGTTACAAAACAGTTTTAACATCTCAGTAATTGACTTTCAATAAAAAATGTGCCTTTCAGTAACTAGATCTGGCTTTTGGAACTACAGTAAATTACAGAACCAATACTGATATTTCTCAGACCTAAAAATGTGACTTTCAGTGAATAAGTTTGGTTCTTAGAACTAAAATTAGACACTTGCAGTGCTTAAGTTTGGTTCTTAAAATTAAAATTTAAACTTTCAGTTTTCTAGAACATAAATATGACTTTCAGTGCCTAAGTTTGGTTCTCAGAACTAGAAATGTGGCTTTCAGACACCAGTTACTGGTTATTTTAGTAAGTTTGTAATACACTTTTGGAGAACTATAACTGGAATATTATTTTTGGTTGCAGTTACCTCTCCAGGATATTGTATCCCATTAAAAGTGTGTTCTGAACCAACTGAATCATTTTCACCAAATCTGAACAGCATCCTGTCCCATATGTAATTATTCAAAAAAGGTGTGCTGTTATCTTTCGAATAATATGGCTGGTATTCCACTTTAATAAGAATTTCAAAAAATCAGTCTCCAATATGAAGTTCCTATTTCAGTACACATCAAGACTACTTACATGTGTGACCATTGTTGTACATGGCAGCATTTTCAGGGGTGCAGAACATGTGCTTATAATCCAAGCATTCCTGAACTTTCAGAACTTTGTCAGTGTCAATATCAATGGGGGATTGTGGTAATCCACAACAACCATCCCAGCCTTCACAGCACCACTTGTCTTGAGCTTTCAAGTGAAACACATTATATTAAACTAAGTTTTGAAACAATTAAGTGCCCTTAACCCTAAAATGCCCTACTGAAAATACAGTGTTAGCATAAAGTACTAGTATTCCATAAATGCCGCGACTAATCATGAACTATTTTAGCAGCAACAGTTAATGAATTGATACATGGAATCAAGACCAGTGCAACTGGGATAAGTGGGATATTGTGGGATAAGGTTAAAATTGCTTTAATAATGTATTAAAAAACCATTTTACTAAAAAAAAGTCATTTTTGTAAACTTTAGGGCCAGGGTCTGTGAACGCGATGTTGCGCTAGCCCAGAATGTTATTTTATTCCATTATGAAATTACTACCAAATGGAATTTTTAATATGGAACAGTTTATTTGATTTCACAACCCCAGAAATATGTATTTTCTAAATTAATAGCAATGCACCAGGAATTACTCTTAACCACAGCTACTTACTGCTATGAGACCATTCTGGTTCACAATCCTCCTTAGTACCATTGTTTGTTGCATTTCTTTTGCTTCTAGAATCACTGATTTCATTTTTATCAAAACTCCATTCTTTGGCTAGCTCTGTCCTTTCCAGTTCCATGTCTGTTTGTAAATCTGCCATGGAAGTAGTGCTTTTATCCTTTGCATCAACATTTTCCTTCTTTTTGGCTTTATCTTTCATTGAACTAATTTCTTTCTTTAATGAAATGATTTCTTTCATCAATGATTTTAAATCTTCCAATGAGGAATTATTTCCTTTAATTTTAGTAGAACTTTTCTCAGACACATTTTCATATTCTTCATCAGACACAACTTGTGATTCTTCTGTTGCATCAGTTTCTTTCTTCTCTGTATGAGTTTCTTCTCTTAAAAAGTCCCATTCATCTTTTCTTTCATTGGATTCTTCCTTTGTTGCACTGGGTTCTTCCTCCATAATATCCCATTCATCTTCCTGACCATTGGAACTTTCCTTTGTTGAAATGGGTTCTTCTGCCTCAATATGCCATTCATCCTCCATTCCACCAGTTACCCTCTTCTTCTCTAAAATATTTTCAACCTTTGTGCTACCAGATTTTTTTGTCTTTTCATTACTTTCTTCTTTTGGTACATTACTTCCTTTCTTTTTATTGATTCCTTCCTTTGTTAAAAGTATTGATTTCATTCTGAGAGTACTTCCTTGCTGTTTAGATGTTATCTCTTTTGAATTAATCTTTGTTGAATAATTTGGTTTATTAGTTGTATTTGTCTTATCTTTCTTTGAAATATTCCATTTCTTCCATAGATTAGGTGAGATTTTTGTTGAGGCATTAATTCTATTTGTCTTTGGATTTATTTGTGCCTTCTTTACACTGTTTGGCTTTTTTGTGTCATTGGTTCCATCTTTCATTGCATTCATCCATTTCTTCCATAGACTAGGTGTGTTTTTCTTTGGTTTTGATAAAACCTTTGATTGTCTGGATTCATTCTTTCTTGATTCTGGTTCCTTTGTAACTTGTGGTTCTTTATTTGTTTCTTTTACTGGTTTGTTTTCTGATTCTTTATTCAGTTCCTTTTTTACATCTTTCTCAGATTCTTTTTTTGCTTCTTTTTCTGATTCTTTTTTTGTTTCTTTTTCTGATTCTTTTCTTGCTTCTTTTACTGGTTCCCTTTTTTCATCTTTTTGTGATTCCTTTTTTAGTTCTTTGTCTGATTCCTTTTTTGCTTCTTTTACTGGTTCCTGTTTTGCATCTTTTTCTTGCACTTTTTTCATTTCTAATTCTTTGGTTGATTCTTGTCTTTTTCTTGTTTCAAACTCATTTACTGATTTAATTTCAGGTCCTTTTTTCTTCACAAGTTTTTCTTTGATTGCTTTTGTTTTCTCTCTTTCTAGTTCAAGATAATTCCAGATTGAATCAGTTTCTTCTTTATTTGCATTGTTTCCATTATTCTTAATGTTAAATATTTTATTGATTTCAGGTAATCTCATTGTGCCATCTGGTTGATTATTCATGTTGGTTACCTCCAGTTCTGTGTTTAGGATTTGATTGATGGTTTCTTGACTACCAAAGCCTTTTTCTTTTGCCACAGAAAATGCAGCTACATGTTAATTGCTCATAAAGTAATTAATTAATAACAACTTCAGCTTAGTAAATTACCTGTCAAAATGACAGCTATGCAAACCAATGTTGAAAATTCGATCAGTCCTTGTGTTGGATTCATTACTATACACTTACTTACAAAAGCTTCTTTTATTTTGGCTATTAAGACTTAACAAAAAACATAGCTGCAAACCCTAAAGACTGAAATACAAACTCTTTTAACAGTTAAAAGAAAGTAATTAAGCTCATTTCCTGATATTAATTTGAGATTTAAATAAAAAGCTGAAATTTTGTAAAACATGAAGTGCAATATCACACCAAAGTGACACCTGAGATGTTAAACATCTAAAATACCACAGTAAAAACTCAATAAGATCTTCAAACACACATCATCTATTGCATGAAATTTTATTTTTTTAGAAATAAATTTTTTCTTAAAAAATAAAAAAAAGCTTCAATGTTACAATTACATTACAAGCTGCAGAAGGAAAAAAAACCATGTTTCACAAGTTATAATACACAATGATAATAAATATTAAGATTAAAATTAAAAAAAATAATTTTTTTTTAGATTTCTCATTTTTGTAAAATTATTTAAAATTTTCCCTATAACTGTCTAAAAACCAACAAGTACATTTTTAAAATTATTAAATTACAATGATAAAAGAGAAACAAACAAAAAAAATGAAAAAATTTGCATTTTTTATACAAAAATATTAATTCACAATTGCAAAACTTAAAAAGCACAATAAAAAAGCAGTTTGCAACTTTCTTTCATACAAAAAGTGGAGATAAAATTACAAAAAAAATTATTTGTATTTTTTTTAATAGTAAACAAGCATCAAGTGTCTAATTAGCATCATAATATCCAAATTCAAAGTAGAAATTTAGCTTTCAAATACCTAAATCAAACTTTTAAGTGAAAAATTCAATGCTAAAATTTACCATTAACTCAATATAAGTGGCTTATCCATTGCACCTATGGAACATTTTAACATGAGAGTCTATGGAGTTGCCTCTTAAACAAGTTCTTCAAATTTTTCAATAATATCTCCACTTTTGCATTATTTTTTTTTTGTATTTTTTAGTTAATTTTTCTTAGCTAATTAAAATTGCTATACACACTTGATGACAAATTTTGTTATTTTTGCTTTTGTTTTTTCTATACACAACTTTGTGACCTAATTGATTAAATAAAATTTTACATTATTTGAAACACATACATACAATAGCTATACATATGTGTTATTTTGTGAGCTTTTTTTTTAAATTCATTTGACTAGATTTTTGCTGTTGCTTTTAATCTCTTTCTCGTTTTACTAATTTGGTTGTTGATTTAACTGCTGATCAACTTTTTTTGGCCTTGGTTTGATGTGCTCTGATATTTGCCACATTGCCTCTTCACTTAGGTGATCATCAAAATGGTTGAAAAATGCAATTATTCGATCACATGGCTTGAAATTGTATTGGCTAAAATTGCCAGAATTGGAGA
>JAAFCF010005748.1:14937077-14950353 GCA_013389785.1 Helicorthomorpha holstii | reverse complement strand
ATGCGCTAATTAGTGTAAGTAGATCAAACATTTAAATTTAAAATAATATTCTAAAAATTGTTCTTTACAAATTTGAATGTTTCTTATGTCTTATTTTAAATTTTAAAATTAGAATAGTTTTTAACAATAAAGTTTTCATTATGAAATGTGAAATAATTTGAATTTTCGAATGTTTCCTCTTAATATAAAAATTCATACTTTGTTAAATCTTAAATGCACATTTTTTTTTAAAAAAGTGAATGTTTTGTTAATTTAAATTATTTTTACTATAAAAAATCGAGTCTTTATTATTAATCTGAAATTCGAGTTTTCCTATGTGGTTTATTGAAAATCTTTTAATATTTTTTTTTTGCTGAAAATGTGTCTTTTTTTTCATTTATAAAAGAACATTTCAATTTTGAAATTATTAATAAAAATTCTATTTCTATAGGAAATACAATTGGAATTTTAAAATAAAAAATTTGCATTTAAAAAAATTTAAATTTTCAATTTAACAAACATTATATTTATTTTTTATATTAAAAAGAAACATTCGAACTTTCAAATTATTAACAAAAATTCTATTTTTCAGTAAAAACAATTCGAATTTTAAAATAAAAAATTCACATTTAAAAATATTAAAATTTCCAATTTTACAAAACATTAATTTTTTTTATTAAAAAAGAACATTCGAACTTTCAAATTATTAATAAAAAAATTTGCTTTTTCATAATAAAAACAATTCGAATTTTAGAATAAAAAATTGAAATTTTCTATTTAACAAAGCATTAATTTTTTTTAAATTAAAAAAGAACGTTCGAACTTTCAAATCCATTTTTACATTAAAACCAGAAGGATTATTGCAAACATAAGAGTCGTTACATTTAAATAACAGAAGAAAACATAATTTAAAAAAATACATACACGTATAGAGGGTGTGTAATGGAGTGAATATAAAAAGCAATTATTGAATTAATTAGTGTGGCTAATGCCTTGGTAAGCTACTGTACTGTATACAGTAAACAGCGAGTGTTTTGATGATGATAAAATAGTTTCCATGGCAACTAAAAACCATCATCATTCATCACAGTCTACGATGTCGCATGTGGTTGAAAGTGATAAGCAAAGTCTAAGGAATTAAATTTGTATTCTGCATGGCGACATTAAACACACATTACCAATTATCGATTACATTGACAAATTTATTTGGCATTGAAAAAGAATTAATATATAATTTTTTATTGTAATAACTTAGTTGCTGCCATTTTGGGATTGGACAAAACTTTACTATCAGAGTTGCTTAATTGAAAATCCACATTATGAACCAAGAAGACTTTATGAGGAAGACTGTGAGGTCAGGTCATTTATATATCAGTTTTGCCATTGGCCATTTAAATTTTCTATTAGTTAAACAATCATTTGGAGTTTTTTAAACATTTTATAGATAAACTTTTTTGTTTCATTCATTGCAAAATCACATTGTTACATTGCAAATTGTCCAATTGCATTGAAAATTGTCCAATCGCATTGAAAATTGTCCAATTGCATTGGGAATTGTCCAATTGCATTGAAAATTGTCCAATCGCATTGGGAATTGTCCAATTGCATTTTAAATTGTTTAGTTAGTTTTTAAATTAGCCAATAGCATTGAAATTATCAAACAAATCTTAAGTTTTAGCCAAAAACCACAAAAAATCCTGTTTTTTGATGGTTTTAGAGGATTTTCAACAGGAAATTAATATATTTTCCGGATGTTCAAACATGCCAAATAAAAAATACATTTGCCATTGTAAAATATTTTTTTTAAATTGTGTTATAATCCACAGGCATGCGAGTCACTTGTTGAACTAAACGTCAAATCATACATAAACCACGTGGACATCAGTGAGGACTATCTTAAAAATGACATTCCAATTGTCCTTGAAAACAGCATTGGCAATTGGGACATTGACAGTGGTCTTCTTTCCATCTACAACATCTCTAAAGTAAAATTTACCTCAAAATGCAATTTACCCTGATAAAAAAACAAAACTTTTCAAATTGATAACATTATTTTTACTGAAGTTACTGATGGACGCAGACAACACCGGAAACGCAAGACCTTGTGCATTTTCAACCAATCTGAGATTAAGAGGCGAAAATTACTTTAAAGTATTATTGATGAAGTTGCAACAGGAAGCAATCCACCAAAAAAGCTTCTACGCCCATTGGTAAATTGCAATTGTACCAAAACAAGGGACAAATGCGAGTTGGGTGTTTAAATTTCGATTAATTTAATTGTTTTGTAATTTCATTAAAAGGGAAAATTGCGAAAAGTCTCAATCCAAAGCTCTTCGTCGTCAAATTGGCCATCCTGAATTTCTCCCGCCAATGGTGGACAACACTGACCCCAACTGGGTCATTATTTCTGCCAATTACAACGCTAGATCATACAAACCCTTGTCTCTGGTGTCGGACATGATGTGGTTGGCCCAAGTAAATGGATCCAACAGCATGAGGCTTATTCCACGAGCCCCTTGCAATCAGACATGTCAGCCAATTGACTTTACATTGGCCAAAGGACAAACAGGTGAAAACAAAATAATAAAAGTTTTAACTGACACCCTGTAATATTCCTATTGAAAATACATGGATTACAGGGTGTCACTGAAGCAAAATATTAAAAATCAAAATTAATCTTTAAAAAATTGTTTTAAAATCCAGTTAAAACAATTAATTACTAAAATATACTTATTAACTAACTTATTTATAATTTTTTTCAAGTGCTGTTTACAAGTCGTCTATGGAGTTTGCATTATTTGCCAGGAAAAAGCAGTGGAAATATTGCAATTGGTGGAGGCGGTTCATTTTACGACTTTTAATTTAGTTAATTAAACAAAAAAAAACGCATAAAAATATTTACCACAATCATTTAAGCTATGAAACCATCATGGCCTCATGTATCTGTGAACTCCACAGTCTTTACCATAGTAAATAGGCCTCTTATTACGACACTGCTGCCGCCGGAAGTTGTTAAACATCATGCAGTCATCACCTGGTGGACAAACAGCGCCTTTTTCAATCGTCTGGAAAGATCGCAGCGCATCCAACTAAATTAACCAATCAATTTTAATCAAATACTCAAAAAATTAAATTTGCAATACTGACACCCTGTACTGCATGTAATCTCAATGCCAATTATACAGGGTGCTAGTATGATACCAGATATTCAAAATAAAAACCAAATTTTGAGTTATAATTTACTTGTTTCTGTGAAATGTAAATGGGATTGTGCCATACAGTCCAATTGACCGGATGTGTACATGGTGGCTCTGTCAAATAGATATTTTAGCTTTTTTTTTTTTTTAAAGGAGAAGACTAAGAAGTTAAGTGTTTACCGGTTAAAGATCCGGTGTATTGGTAATAATAGCTCATCCGATTAGACAGTAAATGTCCCAAATCCAAACCGACTCCACCAATTTTATCAAAACAATATTGGTCATTCTTATTTGGGACTTTGGTGATGTGCTCCAAGGCCTGATTGTCGTATGGACTGATGGCGAAAAGAAAAGACATCATTTTGACGCCATGAGGATGCTGTTTGGCCTCTTCAACGTTGTCAAAGTCTTTGTGGATAAAAGTAAGTTGCATCTGAATAGTAAAAAAGTCAAATACAGAGTTCATTTTATCAATTGAAGGACTTTTTTTAGCAGTTACAAAATTTAATTAGTTTCAATGACGATTTGTCTTGTTAATTTATTATCAAGGAGAACAATGTTCGATAAAGAAACGAGACTAAATCTCATCAGTTTAAATGGAAATTTGTCTCGTTTGTTTGTTTGAATTTTTTCTGAAGTTGTTTTTGTTGTCTTTGAAAGTGCAAATTAATAATCGAGACTAAACCTAATCAGTTAAAGTGGTAATTCGTCTCGTTTATTTTTTTAAAGTTATTTTTTGTTGTTCTTGGAAAGTGTCAATAAAGAACCGAGACTAAATTCCATCGGTAACAATGGCAATTTGTCTCATTTATTTTTTTTAACTTTTTTTTTGGTTTTTTTTTTGTTGTTGTCTTATAAAATACCAATAATTAACTAAAGACTGAATTTAATTAATTCCAATGGCTATTTGTCTTGTTAATTAATTTTCAAAGCAAAAAAAAAAGCATAATAAAGAAACGAGACTAAACTTCATCGGTTACAATGGCAATTTGTCTCATTTATTTCTTGACACGAAAAAATAAAGTGCCAATAACGAAACGAGACTATTTCATATCAGTTTTTACGAGTTTTATCAAGTCTTACCATGAGAAAAAAAACTCCAATTGATAAATTAACTAAAAATATTGTAAAAAAAAAACCCATAAAAAACCATAAAGACCTCTCCAGGCATCGGGATGTGGTTCAAAGTGTGTTCTGAGCCTTGAGAATTGTTTTGTCCAAATTTGAATTGAGCTCGATCAAGCACATAGTCTCCCCATGTCGGTGCACCCAATGGTGAAAATCCAAATTGCAATTCAACTGCAAACAAAATTTAAATTTGTATTAGTGACACCCTGTACGCCATGTATTTTAAACAGCAGATATACAGGGTGTTAGTTTCAGTTTTAATTCAAGCCACATTGAACAATTACCGTTATGTCCATTGTTGTAAAAAGCCATCTGATTGGCTGTACATCTTAAATTCTCCGTGTGTAAACACTCTTCAATTCTCGATGCATTTCGAGTATCGATATTAATCGGTGATTGATTGTTTTCGCAGCATTGATAAGTAATTTCACAGCACCAATTGTTTTGACCTTCAAAAAAACAACATGAAATCGTCAATGTACAATTGTGACATTTGTAAACTACAAAATGACCATGTGTAACCTCTGTGTGTCCATCTGGGAAGACAATTGTAAGATCTGTCCTTGTGCCATTTGCTCTTGCGATTGTTGCCTTGGTAAAAATCAGCAACTTCCCAGTAAAAAACTAAAAAAAAAGTCAATTAAAAATGAATTTAATTAAATTTTAAAATCGACGACTCACCAGACAATTTCAAAAACAAATAAAAAATATCCAAAAACAAAAGCATTTTTTTGTTTCTTTTTGTTGTTGTAACTGTTTCAAATAAAATTTGCACTTTATAACTGTATAAACTTATAACAATGTAACTTGAATATCGTTAATTAACATTAAGTGCAATCTAAAATTTGATATTTATAACATTAATGAAATTTTAAACCGGTTACATGACACTAAATTAGATTTGAAAGTTTCCTCATCAGTGACACCCTGTATCCCATTGTATTCTAATGACACTTTTACAGGGTGCTAGTTAAAAAACAAAATAAATCTTTTTCAATAGGATTTTAGTCAATAAATGCAATTAATTATTTAATTAGCTTCACTTTTTCTTAATCGTAGTCAAAATAATAATAATTAATTTGTATTTAAATTTTTATTAATTAAATACATTTGTTCATTCAGAGAATAGACATTTGAAACTTTTGTGTTAATGTCACCCTGTATACAATGCAATTTCAATTAGTTGTATACAGGGTGCTAGTTGTGACCATCAACTTCATTTTTTCTAAAACTAAAGAAGATGAGGTTTTATGTAAAGACAATTTCTACAATCATATTTTTGAGTTATGTTAATGAATTGATTGCAGTGAAGTCGTCTGTAGTTATTGTACATGTGGCAGCCTTTGAACTTGTTTGGGTGACGACATTTCGCGTCTTTATTAATCTTGTAGACATTCCTCATTGAATTAAACTGAAAAAAAAAACACAAAAATTGGAATTTTAAAGTTAAATAAAACTAAAAAAAAAGTTGATTTTTCAACAGAAAAATAAACATATAAGCTAATTACCAAGTATCGTGGAAGATAAATGGGAGCTGAAGCAATCCTCCATGTGATATTTCCAGTGCAAGGCGGTTCCGTTAAAGTGCCATTGTACTCGTAATAGTAGTTAATTTTGTCAGGGAAGAGAACATGATTCATAAATCTCATCTTGCAAGACATATCAGTTTTATGCAAAGTTTCATTGAAAGAAAACAGATTTATTTGTTGATGAGACACTCCAAAGAGATCATGAGCATAATAAGAACCAAAATGAAAATGATCATAAGGTCCTCCATCATAAGGAATGATGAAAAAGGACAACATTTGAATGCCAAATGGTTGCTTCATAGCTTCCTCCAGAGTTGTGTAGTTCTTGTCCCGAAATATCAATTGAGCCTAAGTTACAAAACAGTTTTAACATCTCAGTAGTTGTCTTTCAATAAAAAAATGTGCTTTTCAGTAACTAGATCTGGCTTTTGGAACTACAGTAAATTACAGAACCTACACTAATATTTCTAAGACCTAAAAATGTGACTTTCAGTGAATAAGTTTGGTTATTAGAACTTGAAATTGACACTTGCAGTGCTTAAGTTTGGTTCTTAGAATTAAAAATTTAAACTTTCAGTTTTCTATCTGGTTACTAGACCATAAATATGACTTTCAGTGTCTATGTTTGGTTCTCAGAACTAGAAATGTGGCTTTCAGACACTAGTTAGTGGTTATTTTAATAAGTTTGTAATACACTTTTGGAGAACTATAACTGGGATATTATTTTTGGTTGCAGTTACCTCTCCAGGATATTGTATTCCATTAAAAGTGTGTTCAGAACCAACTGAATCATTTTCACCAAACCTGAACAGCATCCTGTCCCATATGTAATTATTCAAAAAAGGTGTGCTGTTATCTTTTGAATAATATGGCTGGTATTCCACTTTAATAAAAATTTCAAAAAATCAGTCTCAAATATGAAGTTCCTATTTCAGAACACATCAAGACTACTTACATGTGTGGCCATTGTTGTACATTGCAGCATTTTCAGGGGTGCAGAACATGTGCTTATAATCCAAGCATTCCTGAACTTTCAGAACTTTGTCAGTGTCAATATCAATGGGGGATTGTGGTAATCCACAACAACCATCCCAGCCTTCACAGCACCACTTGTCTTGAGCTTTCAAGTGAAACACATCATATTAAACAAAGTTTTGAAACAAAGTGACCTAAACCCTAAAATACCCTACTGAAAATATAAAGTTATCAATAAGTACCAGTATTCAATAAATGCCGCGACTAATCATGAACTAATTTAGCAGCAGCAGTTAATGAATTGATACATGGAATCATGACCAGTTTATCTTTTTGTGGGACCAGGTTCAAAAATTGCCTTAAAATTGTATTTAAAAAAAACTTTTTCCTAAAAAAAAAAGTCATTTTCGTAAACTGTAGAGCTGAATTCTCTGAACGCGATGTTGCGCTAGCCCTGAGTGGAATTTTATTCCATTATGAAATTACTACCAAATGGAATTTTTTAATATGGAACAACAGTTTATTTGATTTTACAATCCCAGAAATATATAGTTCTTTCTAAATTAATATCAACACACCAGGAATTACCATGGACTGCAGCTACTTACTGCTATGAGACCATTCTGGTTCACAATCCTCCTTAGTACCATTGTTTGTTGCATTTCTTTTGCTTCTGGAATCACTGATTTCATTCTTATCAAAACTCCATTCTTTGGCTAGCTCTGTCCCTTCCAATTCCATGTCTGTTTGTAAATCTGCCATGGAAGTAGTGCTTCTAACCTTTGCATCAACATTTTCCCTATTTTTGGCTTTATCTTTCATTGAACTAATTTCTTTCTTTAATGAAATGATTTCTTTCATCAAAGATTTTAAATCTTCCAATGTGGAATTAGTTCCTTCAATTTTAGTGTAACTTTTATCAGTCACAATTTCATTTTCCTCATCAGACACAACTTGTGATTCTTCAGTTGCATCAGTTCCTTCCCTCACTGAATTAGTTCCTTTCTTCTCTATACCAGTTTCTTCCCTTACATAATCCCATTCATCTTTCTTTTCATTGGATTCTTCCAATGTTGAACTGATTTCTTCCTCCACAATATCCCATTCATCATCTTTATAATTGGAACCTTTCTTTGTTGAAATGGGTTCTTCCTCCTTAATATGCCATTCATCCTCCACTACACCAGTTACCCCCTTCTTCTCTATAATACTTTCAGCTTTTGTGCTACCAGTTCCTTTTGCCTTTTTATTGCTTTCTTCCATTTTATTCCTTCCTTCCTTTGTTACAAGTATTGATTTCATCCTGAGAGTGCTTCCTTTCTTTTTGGTTGATATCTCTTTTGAATTGATTTTCATTGAATCATTTGGTTTCTTAGTTGTATTTGTCTTATCTTTCCTTGAAATATTCCATTTCTTCCATAGATTAGGTGAAACTTTTGTTGAGGCATAGATTTTATTTTTATTTGCATTTATTTGGGCCTTCTTTACACTGTTTGGCTTTTTTGTGTCATTGGTTCCATCTTTCATTGCATTAATCCATTTCTTCCATAGGCTTGGTGTGTTTTTCTTTGGTTTTGATAAAACCTTTGATTGTCTAGATTCATTCTTTCTTGATTCTGGTTCCTTTATCACTTGTGGTTCTTTATTTGGTTCCTTTTTTACTTCTTTCTCTGATTCTTTTTTTGCTTCTTTTTCTGATTCCTTTCTTTCTTCTTTTATTGGTTCCCTTTTCTCTTCTTTTTGTGATTCTTTTTTTAGTTCTTTTTCTGATTCCTTTTTTGCTTCTTTTAATGGTTCCTTTTTTGCATCTTTTTCTTGCACTTTTTTCATTTCTGATTCTTGCACTTTTTTCATTTCTGATTCTTTGGTTGATTCTTGTCCTCTTCTTGTTTCAAACTCATTCATTGATTTTTTTTCAAGTTCTTTTTTCTCCACAAGTTTTTCTTCTATTGCTTTTGTTTTTTCTTTTTCTAGTTCAAGATAATTCCAGATTGAATCAGTCTCTTCTTTATTCGCATTGATTCCATTCTTAATGTTAAAGATTTTATTGATTTCAGGTAATCTCATTGTGCCATCTGGTTGATTATTCATGTTGGTTACCTCCAGTTCTGTGTTGAGGATTTGATTGATGGTTTCTTGGCTACCAAAGCCTTTTTCTTTTGCCACAGAAAATGCAGCTGTGTGTTAATTGCTCATAAAGTAATTAATTAATAACAACTTCAACTTAGTAAATTACCTATCAAAATGACAGCTATGCAAACCAATGTTGAAAATCTGATCAATCCTTGTGTTGGATTCATTACTATACACTTAGAAAAGCTTCTTTTATTTTGGTTATTAAGACTTAAAAAACATAGCTGCAAACCCTAAAGACTGAAATACAAACTCTTTTAACAGTTAAAAGAAAGTAATTAAGCTCATTTCCTGATATTAATTTGAGATTTAAATAAAAAGCTGAAATTTTGAAAAACATGAAGTGCAATATCACACCAAAGTGACACCTGGGATGTTAACCATCTAAAATACTAAAGTAAAAACTCAATAAGATCTTCAAACACACATCATCTATTGCATGAAATTTTATTTTTTTAGAAATAAATTTTTTCTTAAAAAATAAAAAAAGCTTCAATGTTACAATTACATTACAAGCTGCAGAAGGAAAAAAAACCATGTTTCACAAGTTATAATACACAATGATAATAAATATTAAAATTAAAATAAAAAAAAAATAATTTTTTTTTAGATTTCTCATTTTTGTAAAATTATTTAAAATTTTCCCTATAACTGTCTAAAAACCAACAAGTACATTTTAAAAATTATTAAATTACAATGATAAAAGAGAAACAAACAAAGAAAATTAAAAAATTTGCATTTTTTATACAAAAATATTAATTCACAATTGCAAAACTAAAAAAGCACAATAAAAAAGCAGTTTGCAACTTTCTTTCATACAAAAAGTGGAGATAAAATGACAAAAAAAATTATTTGTAATTTTTTTTAATAGTAAACAAGCATCAAGTGTCTAATTAGCATGATAATATCCAAATTCAAAGTAGAAATTTAGCTTTCAAATACCTAAATCAAACTTTTAAGTGAAAAATTCAATGCTAAAATTTACCATTAACTCAATATAAATGGCTTATCCATTGCACCTTTGAAACATTTTAACATGAGAGTCTATGGAGTTGCCTCTTAAACAAGATCTTCAAATTTTTCAATAATATCTCCACTTTTGCATTATTTTTTTTTTATATTTTTTAGTTAATTTTTCTTAGCTAATTAAAATTGCTATACACACTTGATGACAAATTTTGTTATTTTTGCTTTTGTTTTTTCTATACACAACTTTGTGACCTAATTGATTAAATAAAATTTTACATTATTTGAAACACATACATACAATAGCTATACATATGTGTTATTTTGTGAGCTTTTTTTAAATTCATTTGACTAGATTTTTGCTGTTGCTTTTAATCTCTTTTTCGTTTTACTAATTTGGTTGTTGATTCAACTGCTGATCTACTTTTTTTGGCCTTGGTTTGATGTGCTCTGATATTTGCCACATTGCTTCTTCACTTAGGTGATCATCAAAATGGTTGAAAAATGCAATTATTCGATCACATGGCTTGAAATTGTATTGGCTAAAATTGCCAGAATTGGAGACCAAAAGGGCAAGAAAAAAAACACCAAAAAAAAAGTAATTAATAAAAAAATAGCAATGCAAAAAAAATATTAGCAATAAATTATCAAAATTGAGTTGTGCCAACGAAAATGTCTTTCAAGTTACTAAAAAAATCAGCTACTAACACCCTGTATAATTTCCATTGAAAATACATGGAATACAGGGTGTCCCTCAAAAAGAACCTAAAAAACCGCTCTAAAAATCTAATTTTTCAGCTAAAATCTTAGATATTTAAAATTTAGTCATTACTATAGTTGAAATAAATAAGGTGAAGTTTCACAGCTGTAATTTAACTAATTATTGAGATAATTAACTGTATCTACTCAATATAATTGGTTCCTCTGCACTATAAATCGCATTTGGCACCAACCAAAAATAGTATTAAGTTTAATAATAATACTCAATTCAGACTCACCATTTACGGAACCGTTTCATAGTCTCCAAAATATTAAATTGCTGCCATCTTTTGACAAAATTGACACTTCCTTCAGGCAGAAAATCTCCATTTCCAATGTGTACAAACGTCAAGTCTTGCAAAATCAACCCTCTGAATCAATAAAAACACAATTAGAAATTCAATTGTCAATCTGAAAACGCACTTATTTCTCACATGTAAGGTATGCAAGGTGGTTCCGACTCTGATAACGCCTGTCGGTAAGCACGAAATGACGATGAGCTGTCAATCAGTTCACAATACTCTTTCAAACCCTATGAAAAAATAACATTTAAATACTGAAATTGACTGTGAAGAAACAAATTATTTTACCTCAGTGATGTGTTTCTGCCATTCCAGTCTTCTGATCGGAGCAGAGTCAATAGCAGACAAAATTGCCAAGTAAGAATTAAAATTGTTGATCTTCCTCAAGTGTTTCATGATTTTGATGAACTTTATTACGTATCTCTCACGATCTTTGGCATCGTCTCTCTCCAAAATACGTGAACGAGCCCTGAATTTTACATTTTCATAAATTAGAAAGTTTAAAGGGGCAAAGTTAAGGTGAGAAAAAGTAAACGAACCAGTAGGACATTTTGTTAAAATGCTCTGTAAATGCAGTTAAATTTGGACTGAGTTCTTCTTTCTGCAATTTGGACCAAACCAACACTTCAGGAATCTAAAAGAAATAAAATATCTCTTTAAATATTTGTGCATTTAATTACATTTCATCCAAAAGCAAGGAAATGTAATGCTAAAAAAACTCATCAACTAACACCCTGTACAAATCTCATTGAAAATACATGGCATACAGGGTGTCACTATTGATGACCCAACAAAAATCTAAATTTAAGGCTACAAATTGCTCTCTGAAATATCAATACCTCAATTTTCTGGAAAAGTTCCGCATCCAACAATGTCATCTGCTCAGCCAGCTGCTCAGATTTAAAATCAACCAAATGAGACTGCCTAAATGACCAAATAATCAAAAATACAAGATAAATTCATTGCCTTCCAACAGTAATACAAGTTTATACTGACTTAGTAAACACTCCTTTACTAGACAATGGTGCAAGGACCGGCGGACAGTTGATTTTTGCATCCCATTTCTCCAGAACTTTCTTCCTTAAAGCTCTGGCCAAGGCTAGTTCTCCATTGCACAACAGCTGATAACCAAAATCGCATAATATCTGAAGGATTTCTTCACTAATATCGCCCACCCTGTCAAGATAACAATCGAAAATTAGTCATACTAGATCAAAGTTTAGTTATCAAGCTGTGAAAATCAAAAATTAGTTACCCAAAGTCTCCAACAACGTGAACTAGAAGAGAGAAAGTGTTCCTGGCCACTCTCTGCCGGGCAACATCGGCTATGTTAAGGCCAAATTTATTATAACGATATAACAACTTGTTAACTAAATCAACTGGTGATATAAACGTTCGATATGTAGTCATAAAAGCGTCTATATAAGCAAGTTCAGCACTTGGAGCAGACGAAGCGTGCACTATTAAAGCATCTACTGAGCCTCCACGAATATCCAAGGAACCATCATCACCCTATACAACAATAACAACAAAGAGAGTTTTATATACGATTACAGCGTTAATTTGCCTTGAAAATGACTCACTTCTTTTTTCATGATTAGATAAGGTTTGGCGTCAATTTCGTCTAAAACTTTGGATCCAATCTCTCCACTTGACTCTTCAGCTGGCTGTAAAATTTCAGCTGAATTGCCGCTGTTTTCAAAATTTGAGACCCGAGGATACGTGGTAGACGACTCCGATGGCATTTTATCAGTATAGCCACTAAAAAAATAATAAGGAAAAAAAATAAAACTTTTCAATTGACTTATTTTTGTATCGAGTGAGTCAAAAATGTTTTTCAACAAAATATGACTTAGTCATCTTTATCATGCTAATATAGTGATTTTTGACCTAAGAGCATCTTTGCTATTTTGGATTTTTATAAAGATATTTAGAAATAAGCAAAACAAATATGAAATAATAATGAATTAAAAATTGACACGAAGACACAACTAATTTGAAAAATGTAATATTAAGTGGTAAAACTTCAGCAGAAATTGGCAAAAATGGTAACAGAAATAGCATTTCTTAAAATTTTGCAAAAATGTACAAGAAATGAAAAAAAATGTACAAGAAATGAGCAAAAATGTACAAGAAATGAGCAAAAATGTACAAGAAATGAGAAAAAATGTATAAGAAATGAGCAAAAATGTACAAGAAATGAGCAAAAATGTACAAGAAATGAGCAGAAATGTACAAGAAATGAGCAGAAATGTACAAAAAATAAGCAGAAATGTACAAGAAATAAGCAGAAATGTACAAGAAATAA
>JAAFCF010005748.1:14897882-14913187 GCA_013389785.1 Helicorthomorpha holstii | reverse complement strand
ATGCTAAAATCAGAGAGGGCAAATTAGCCAATAAAGGAGTGTCTAATCATCCAATCATCCAAATTTTACTCTTATTCCCAATGTGTGTCAACCCAATACCACCCCAAATTAGCAACTTTTTTAAAACTAAATCTCTTTCCAGTGCAAGTTGAATAACACTATACTAACTTACTAACTATAAACTAATTCACCTTTTATGTTAATTGATCAGCCCACCCCCCACCACCCAAATAAAGGACCTCTCGGAGTGAGGTATATAAGGGACGTCCCGGCGCCGCAATTTACTTCAAAAAAGTAACCACACTCACTTGTTGGTGCCTATTTTCACTTTCCTGTCTTTTTTCACTATTCGGTGTGTAAAAGTTGGACTTTTTAAGAAGACTAATTTCATTTTAATTATAAAAGTAAGTGAATAATTATTTGTTTTTAATTATTTTACTTAATTAGACATAATGTTGTTTTAAACTTCCTAAAATTGGCTCTAATTTAGTTTTGTTATACACTAATTACGTTAAATTTGTTTCAATAAGGCAAAAATCGATTTCTAATTTCCTAATTAGACTGAAAAAATATTATAATTAAAATAAGCAAATGTCTAATTTAGTTAAATATAGTACTTTTCTGATTTTTTTTTAATATAGTAAGTAAAATAGTACTTCTAAAAAAAGATTTTAATGTAGTCCTGATCTTAATGTGTCTAATTTGACTCAATAATCTTCGAATTTGAACCATTGAAATAGGTCAAAGTTAAGCTTATGTCTAATTGGCGTAATATATTTGTCTAATTACATGTCTAATTTGAATAAATTCCCTTATAACAAGTCTTTAAACTGTCAAAACATGTCTATATTGTCTAACTATTTATCTAAAATTAGTCCTACATGTGTCTATTTTGCCTTAAAACTTTTCTAAAATGTTTGGAATTGTCCAATTTAACCTAAAACTTATAATAAAATGCTTTTAATTAGTCGAAAATACATCAAATTTGACTCAAAACTTTCCTAAAATGTTTTGGGATTGTCCAAATTCACTCTAAATTAATCTAAAATGCTTTTAATTAGTCCAAAATATGTCTAATTTGGTCAAACACTTTCCCTAAAATGCTTTGGAATTGTCCAATTTTACTCAAAACTTATCTAAGATGCTTTTAATTAGTCGGAAATATGTCTAATTTGACTCAAAACGTTTTTAAAGCACTTGTCCACAAAAAAAATATAATAGAGCTAATTTAGGCATATTTGGAGCATGAACTAAAACCCCTAAAACGCTTAAAAAACCAGTCGGTTGTCCATTTTTTAAAATTCTAGCCAATGAAATTGAAATGTGTCTAAATAGCATTAATAACTTACTTTTTCTTGTTATTTCTAGTACAAATATGTCTCCATTAACGCCAATTGGAGTGTTATTGCTGTTGTCTATTGGAGCGTTTGTCTCATCAGAGTCAACGTCATCAGACCAAATGTCCACAGAAGAATTTAACCAAATTAGTAGGAAAATTGAGCACATGAGTGACGACGAACTGTCCCAAGTCCTTGCTTCTGCAATGCCCAATTACCATCGAATGAAAAGGTCCTTTGGCGTCATCAATCGATGTGTGGAGAAAATCAGATGCATATTCAGAGTAACTGAAAACGAAAGGCATAAAAGACAAGCTAATTCCGCTTCCTCTGTTCTCAGAGCCATCAGGTGAATATCCAATGACGTCATTATACCTTAATTAACTAAAAAAAAAATAAAATCAATCAATATTTTTTTTAATATAGCAAATTGACTAGCATTGCCAGTGAAGCAGCTAAGGAACTTATGGGTAAGTTAAAATTGGTTTTCTATTCTCAAGAACAAGTTAGAGAAAAACACTGAGTCAATGGCACACGTAAAAGCACTTCAAAATGTTCATTAAAAAAACGAGACAAATCTGCATTGAAACAGATAGGTTAGAGTCTCGTTTCTTTATTGTGCATTGTTTTTAAAAAGAAACGAGACTAAATTACATTAATTTCAAACGATATTTGTCTCGTTTCTTTTTTATTTCAAAGAAATGAGACTAAATTGCATTGATTCAAACGAGATTTGTCTCATTTCTTTATTATTTCAAAGAACGAGATTAAATTACATTGATTTCAAACGAGAATTGTCTCATTTCTTTATTATTTCAAAGAACGAGACTAAAATGCATTGATTTCAAATGTGGTTTGTCTCATTTCTTTATTATTTTATAGAAACAAGACTAGATTATATTGATTTCAAACAAGATCTGTCTCGTTTCTTTATAATACAAATATGTACTAAATTAGCCATTGAAAACTCACCATTGCCTTAAATTTGCAGATGCTTCCGCTTCGTCTGCCTCGTCGTCATTAGCCGAAGGTATGGCCGAATCATTTGGCGAAGACGCCGCCAGCTCCGGTGGAAGGTTCGGTCTTACCAGCAACATTAGAGAAGCCGATGAAACGGAAGGAAAACTGGGTCTCACGATGGCCAATAGATCGTGTGAAGGACGCTGCATCGTCTCCGAAAGAACTTACAAGAGGATCCGAATGTTACTTGGGAAAAAATGAGACAAAATTAATTAACTAATTACGGGTGAATTTCTAATCAGGGGGCCAATTACCAAATTATTATTTTATATGTACATTAACTTTATTAATATATTTTTTTATTTTTTGAATTAAACTTTGTATATACTTTTTTTAAATGAGACTTTACTTAATTTATTACACTAATTTTTTTTAAGTTTTGAACGATTTTACAGCTCGGTTATAAAAGAAGACTAATTTGGATCATTAGAACGACTAAACTGGGAAAAGGTTTTGGTAAAAGTAGGATTGACATGGTTTCTTAAAAATGTAAATTTCAATTTTTTTGAATTTATTCTAATTAGTTTTATAATTAATGCTAAAATAACAACAACAAAAAACACTATAATAATTAATTACTGAAAGACCGAATTAATTCATGAAACACTAAAATAGTTCAAAAAATTAAATTTTTACTGAAATAGTTCAAAAAATTAAATTTTTACTAAAATAGTTCAAGAAATTAAATTTTTACTAAAATAGTCCAAAAAATTAAATTTTTACTAAAATAGTTCAAAAAACCAAATTTTACTAAAATAGTTCAAAAAACCAAATTTTACTAAAATAGTTCTAAAATTAAATTTTTACTAAAATAGTCCAAAAAATTAAATTTTTAGTAAACTAGTCCAAAAAATTAAATTTTTACTAAATAGTCCAAAAAACTAAATTTTACTAAAATAGTCCAAAAAATTAAATTTTTACTAAAATAGTCCAAAAAACTAAATTTTACTAAAATAGTCCAACAAATTAACAAATAAGATTTTACTAAAATTACTAGAAAAAATTAATAAAACTTACTAAATTAGTCAAAAATAATAATAATAACAATTTACTAAAATTGATTTAAAAAAAACTAAAATAGTCTAAAACAAACAAAATTGACTAAATTAGTCAAAAATATAACCATACATTCAGCTAAAATTTTAGAAGTTTTAGAAAATTAAAACTTACTAAAATAATCTAAAATAAATAAACGTTTACTAAAGTAGTCAAAAAAAATAAAATAAAACAATAATAAAAATTTACTAAAATAGTTTTAAGAAATTACAACAAACTAAAATAGTCTATAACAAATAAAAATTTAGTAAAATAGTTAAACTTACTAAAAAATCAAAAAAAAAAAAAACCTAACTTACTAAATTAGTATAAAAACAAAAATGCCAGTAAAAAAAAGCATAATATTCTAATCAATAATAATTGCCTAATAGTCTAAATTGTCTACCTTTAAAACTTTCCTAATTTGACTCATCCACACTTCCTTCCTAACTTAAAATGAATCCAACGTTAGCAATGGCAATCAAAACAACCATTTTACTAATCAAAGTCAAGTACTGTAAGTTTAGATGGATCATCGTCTTATAGTTCAAGTTTATTGCCCTTGAAAGATGATCAAATTAGTCAATACAGTAATAATATCCTTTAAAAGGTGTACATTATGTATGTCAACCCTCTCCTCCCCTAATTTAGCCACTTTTTAAAGAAATGTATTTAGTGCAAGTTGAATAACACCAATGCTAATCAGTATAATGAAAAAAAATGAACCTTCTTGAGTTTTGAGTTTGACCAACCCACACCACCGACCAACCACCCCCCTACTCTCCAACTACCCTCTACCATTAAAAGGGGCCTCTGTAAGACTACAGCTATATAAAGGACAGCCCAGCGACTACGTTAATTTAGTCAAAAAGCAACCGCCGTTGCCTAATTTCACTCTCGATACTCGTCTTCATTTAAATTACCTTGGAGCTTGGATTTGAACCGGAAGTTCGTCATTCACAGGGGACCAACCTGGAAATTTATAAGATTCAAGTAAGTCACTGTTTATAATTTAGTTAATTAGCCTAGTTATACAAATAGTGATTTTTATACTAAAATAGAAAAACTGCTAATTTTATATTTTAAAAATAAATTCTTGCAAAAGAAACGAGACTAGGCTGCATTGGTTTACATGCAGTTTTGTCTCATTTATTTATTTAATTTAAAAAATGAGACTAAATTCCATTGGTTCCAATACAGTTTTGTCTCGTTTCTTTGCTATTTCAAATATACAAGACTAGATTACATTAATTTCCATATAAATTCACCTAAAATGATCCAAAATGTCTCAAATGGCTTCAATTTATCATTAAAATGCTATTATTTTGTTGTTTTTTTTAGTAAAAATGTCTCCATTATTACCAATTGGATTGCTCCTTTTGCTGTCAATTGGAGTGTTTGCATCATCAGAGTTAACATCATCTGAAAATAGCCAAATAGACAGCACTAGAAGTGTCAATATCAACTCTGAAGAATTTAGCCAAATGAGTATGAGAATTGAGCAGATGAGTGATGCAGAATTAGCCAGTGTCCTTTCCTCGGTTATGCCTGAATACCATCGTATGAAAAGGGCCACAAGCTTCATTGGCAGATGCATTGAGAAAATTAGGTGCCTATTTAGTCCAGCAAAAGCCAAGACCAAAGCTAAAAAGCAAAGAAGAGAAGATAACCAAGCTGCATCAATACTCAAAGCCATCAGGTAAATTTTCAGTCAATTTTATCAATTAAATTTGTGAACACATATCTTATTATCACCTATTACTTACTGTAAATATTTTTTTGATCATTTTTCAGTCGACTGACCAGTATAGCCAGTAAAGCAGCCAAGGAACTTACAGGTAAATCCCATTTTGATGATCCTAAATTTAGACTATTTTTTTTTTTTACTAAATTTCAATTAAATGACTAATTTTTTTTTTCATTTAGATGAAGATTCCGATTCCTCTGATTCTTCGGCATTGGCTGAAGTTTTGGCTTTAGCTTTTGATGATGAAAGCGGAAGTTCTCGGGGAAACAACAATAGCAGTGCTTGTGAACAGCGCTGTACCGGTCTTTTGTCCAATGAGGCTTTCAAAAGATTCAAAATGTTAATTGGAAAATAACTTAGTAAAGAAAAAAAAATAATATAGCCAAAGGTCAATTTCTCAAATGACCATTGATCAGGAATCAATCAATTTTTATACGCAATTTATTTTACATTGGATTTTTAAAATTTTTTGTATTAAAATGGATTTTAACGTTTTTAACCATTCTAGTTTTTGTAAATTTTTTTTTAATAGAAATCAATTTCAATGTTGCCTAAAAAGTTAAAAAATATGATAAAAAAATAGCAAAAATTTCGTCTAAAACCAATAAAATAGTCACAACTACAACAAAATTACAGTAACAGATCCAAATAACTCACTAAAATAGTTCAAAACAAGTAACTAAAATAGTTCAAACTAAGCTACTAAAATAGTTCAAACTAAGTCACTAAAATAGTTTAAAATAATTTACTAAAATAGTACCAAACATTTTCTAAAATAATATCAAAAACTTTAGTCGATAAAGAAGCGAGACAAATATCCATTGTAAGCAATGCGATTTATTCCCGTTTCTTTATTGACTTAAAGTTTTCTCAAAAACTAATGAAAATAATCTGAAAAAAATGTCAAATAATTCCAGAAAAAACTAAAATAATCCTAAAAAAACTGCAAATACTTTACAAAAACATTTCTAAATTAATTTAAAAAAAAAACTAAAAAAATGCCAAAAATTGCTCCAAATAATTTAAAAAATGATGTTAAGAAATCACTAAACCTTGTTTTCTTATTACAAAAAAATCAAGCAGTAAATTCCTAAATTACATTTTAACCAAATAAAAAATTACAACAGATAAATAAAAACATCCTAGAAATTTCACACACAAACAAACCACAAACATTCAGGCAAGAAACACAATAACATTTCCTCATTTTCTTATTAAAAAATAATCAAAATTACAGAAATCAACAACCTTGTAAAACAACAAAAAAAAAACATCCAAAAAAAAAAACATCCAAAAAAAAAAACCCCAAAAATCTCAATTCCATACAAAAAAATGGTTTAAAAAGTAAATGGCCTCTCTCTCATCGTTCAAGTTTATTGCACTTGGACTAAATAAATTCCAACAAGGATGCTTTCTTCAAGGAGGAGGAATCATCCCATCACGAAAAAACAACACATATAAACTCATCAGCCATATAAAACTAAGCTACAGTGTCCAGTATGTGTGTCAACCCACCCACCCAATCTTCTTCTTCAATAAAAAGTATTTGGTTCAAGTTGAATAACTGACCAGTAGAAAAATCAACTCTTACATCATTCAGTGGATGCTCCTGGCCCTCCCTTTCTCCCTCCCTCTTTCCATTACATCACTCCACCCCCTTCTTATTATTTCCCCATCATAAAACTCCCCCTCTTGTCTTCTTATATATAAAAGCCACAACTCACTCACCTTCTCTCATAATCCCCTGAACTCTTTTACCCCATTCAGTCCATGTACTTGGTGCTTTGCAGTGGATTTACGAATACAGGAAGTCAGCGAAAACTAAAAGGAAGTGGATTAATCAGTATTTTTATAGGGAAAAAAAAATAAAAGTCAAGTAAGTGATTTTTAATTTCTTGATTAATTTAAGTCTTCTGTAATAATTATAAGAAAAACTATGTGTGGTTAGTTTTAATGTAGCTAAAAATGGCCTAAATTGTTCCCCAAAATAGTCTAAATTAATTTATAACTTAAAAATGACCTAACATTAATCAAATGAAAATGTATTAAATGGTCTAAAACGTATAAAAAATGTCCTAAATAGTCTATAACATGTTTAAAAAATGTCCTAAGTGGTCTAAAATGTGTAAAAATTGTCTTAAATTTACTTAGAATGTCTCAAATAATTTCATAGTAACTTAAAAATGTCTTAAAGTTGTTTTAGAACTTTTAAGAAAGACCATAATTTGTCTCAAATTTAAATTAAAATGTCTTAAACGTGTTTAAAATATCCTAAATTCACTTAGAATGTCTCAAACGAACTAATAGTCGCTTAAACGTGTCCTAAAATTGTCTTAAAACTACTAAGAAATGTCCTAAGTTGTATAAAATTTGCTTTAAAATGTCCTAACTTGCTTAAACATTTCTTTAAAATGGTCTAAACTTACTAATGATGCCTCACATCGTCTTAAAAAGCATTTAAATTGCTTTAAAATGACCAAAATAGTTTACAATGAACCCCATTGTCAGTCTGATAACTAAAAATAAGCACTAAAATTGGCTTTAAAAGAGCATTTAAGACAAATATGACCAAATTAGATTACTTTTTCATGTTTTTTCCTAGCACAAATATGTCTCCTTTGGTGTCCATTGGATTGCTATTGTTGCTGTCTATTGGAGCGTTTGTATCGTCTGAGTCAACGTTATCAGATGAACGTCAACTAATTAGTAGTGTAAACAGGGAAAGTATCGATACAGCTGACCACATAGACACAGATGAATTAGACCAAATTAGGATGAGAGTTGAACACATGAGTGACGATGAACTATCCGGTGTCCTTGCCTCTGTAATGCCTCAGCAAAGATCTAAAAGAACAATTGGTCAAGTCAGAAGATGCATTGAGAAAGTTAGATGTCTATTTAGCTCACTAAAAAGATCCAAAAGACAAACGTCAGCTGCTTCTATTCTCAGAGCCATCAGGTAATAAACCAAACAAGTCAATTAGATTGACTAATTAAGACTATTGTTGTGTTTTAACTGTAGCAAATTGACCGGCATTGCTAGCAACGCTGCAAACGAGCTTTTGGGTAAGGCATTTCAAGGGCCAACTTTTAGTCTATCAAATCTGTTTAAAAGTCATAAACCGTCAGTGTCTTCCACTGCCTATTCTTCTACTTACTCTTCCGATTCTTCTTCTTCTTCTTCAATGGCTGATGATTTAGCTTCGTCTTTATCAGCAGGTGAAAGTGAGGATGAAGCTGCCGATGCCGCCGCCGCTTCATCATCCTCGGATTCAATAGACGATGACGGTGGAGCCGCCACTATTCTGGATTCATCCGCCGATGGATCAGAACTGGTAGAAGAGAAAACCTGTGACCAGAGATGCAACATCTCCATCCTTATGTACAGAAGACTCAGACGACTCCTCAGAAATCTTTAAAAAAATATTTAATATTAAAAAATTAATTTTGTTTTAAAATTTCTTTTTGTTAAAAATTTGACCAGTGGTCAATATTTTCTTATGTAATTAATCATAAACTAGATTTATGATCGATTTGTTTTTATATGTGACTTTTTTTACATACATTTTTTTTATTTTTGCATTAAAATAACAAGATTTTTTTCTAATTTTGAGTGTTTTTGAATGAATTTTAAAATCAATAAAAATGAGACAATTGCAATACACAAATAGATATTTACCATAAGAAAGGCTAAGAACACATTTACTATTTTAAATGGCTAATTTCTAATCATTAAAAATCGCTATAATTTGTAATATGAAAAAATAAATCGTCTAAAAAAGAGCAAGTTCTCACCCAAAATGTCTAAAATAGCATAAAAATTAGTAGTTTACCACTAAAAAATAGCTAAAACATCAACAAAAATAGCAAGTCGTCATCAATTACAGCTAAATTGTTGCCCGAAAATTGCTAAATTGTCGTCATACATATTTCAATTGTCAGAAAATAGCTAAATTAATGTCAAAAGTAGCTAAATTGATGTCAAAAGTAGCTAAAATGATGTCTAAAGTAGCTAAATTGATGTCAAAAGTAGCTAAATTGTTGTCAAAAGTAGCTAAATTGACATCTGGATTAGCCAGATTGACAAATACTTACTATTAACTATTAGATATAGCTTATATTTCTTGAGAACTAACAACACGTTGAAGAAAGCTAAATAGAAATGCTATTAAACATATAAAAAAATATATTAACAAACAAAGAAATGACTAAATATAATTTAAAAAAAAATAATCAAAATCACAAAATAAGTGTATTAATTGGTATTGCTTTATGCTCTGTAAATTTAAGTTTTGCATTTAATTAGCGAGAAACTTGAAGTTGTAAAAATAATGAGCAATACAAACTACTGTTCAAAGCCAATTAAACACAAGAAACTTTCAGATAAATTTCTGCAGTCGGAAATGTTTTTCTTTTTTTGATGTTTTGACTGGGTTTTTGACCAAAGAGAGAGGGAAAAAATGTAACCTATTTACACTACTGACCGATATTTGAGCGTCCCATTTCAGGAATAAATTGGATGGATGGATGATGGTCTGTTCACCTTTACAATTGAAACCATTGACCTCTTTTACAAAGCGTTTCAATCACCTTTCCTTTTCACACTGAAAAAAACATCTCTTTCCTTAAGTTAAAATTCCTAAAACTGGAAAACAGACACTCAAACAATTACAGAGACACAAAATTCTTTAATTACCAACTTACCTTAATAATGAACCTGTTCAGCCAAATTAATTTCGCATACTCACTTTCATTAACTGAAATTTAAAATTTCGCATAAATACACAATACGAAAAACAGTTTTCAGATTTTCCCCCACAAACACATTTAATGTATCAATGATTGGATTTAAAATGTTGTATATTGATGAAAAATTGAGAGCAAAAATAAGACCCAAAAAAAAAATCACATTAAAACTCACGCACCATAACAATACGTAAAAATTGTACAGTTGTTGATGCATTAAAAATATTTTACATTTAAAAAAAAAATTTTTTTTGCAACTTTTCACGTGAGCTCACACTCGACATCACATGAGCTCACATTGCATGAGTTCAGTTTACCACATACACACTACATGATATCACGCTTTACTCCACAGCTCACGTGAGCTCATCCACAATGCTACTGTAGTTTTCAAATTTTTAAATTAATTCTAAAAATTATCTAATCTTGTCACACATGTTCACGTGACTTAACACAATGTCACACTACATTTTCTACTGTAATTGCAATTTCATCATGAAACACCTTTTAGACGAGCTCACATGACATTTTTTTCCTTTTCAAGCTATTTGAGCTCACAATGTCTCACCATACATCACATGCTATCACGCGTTCACCTCCCAACTCACGTGAGCTCACACAAAATCTTCGTTTTCACAATTTTTTTTTAGCTTTATTGAAACAATTTCTTGCCAATGTTTACACAAAACGTTTCTGTGAGCTCACGTTCTATGAGAAAATCACTAAATAAAATTTTCTGGAACTGTAAAATGTTCACTACGTTTGTCACACAAGTTCATGTGAATTCGTGTAACAATCACGTGAGCTCACACTGCATTTGTTTTACTCTCATTGCAATTTCTTTATCAGAAATAAAAACTTTTAAATGAGCTCATAGATGAGTAAATAACGAAATCGTGAGCTCATATGATATATTTTCCTACTAATTTGAATTAGTTACTCTTTTAGCACTTCATAAGATAAATTTTTTTAAGCTATTTGAGCTCACAATGTCTCACTATACAAACTTGTATAATAATTTGTATATATACACATAATAATCATCCCTATTTTCTAATAAAATTGTAAATTAACTACTCAAGAAGTGCGATTTCATTTGTATACAGATGAACACTAGCCAATATTGCCTTAAAAATAAGAAGGGTACAAGACACTACTACATTGAAATTTCACATTTCTCCCAAAGGAAAGTCTTAAAATGACAAATGATTTCTATAAAATAAATCTACCACAATCAGAAGCTTTTCAATAATTGGGCTACACACTTTTGTACTCTTCAAATGGTGATGAAAACTAAAAAAAACTTCACAAAAGCACAAAACTTCAAGACGCCCAATTTTCAATCATAATAATAATTGGTTTGATTTTTAAAATTGCATTAAAAAAACCCCATAAATAAAAAAAAATAAAATTAAAATCTGTAAATATTAATTATTTTTCATAATAATTAAAATGACATTTAAAAAATATTATTTCCGATATTTGCTTTTTCTTATACAGTAGAAATTTTTAAATCTTAAGAAAGTAAATAATTATTTTCACCTTCCTTCGCACATTTTAACTTGCAGTCGATTTTGGAGCCTCCACGTTTACATCTCCATTAGTATCAGCTTTACTCTTCTGTTCCTCCAAAAGTTCCGGTGTCAAAATATTGGCATACGATTCGCCAAACACAGCTTTGTTATGGGAAGCGATTCTCATGAATTGTCCAGCTATTTCGGACAATTCCAACTGCATAATCGAAAGGCCAGGAGGAATTTTGACAGGATAAGCTGAAGATGAACTCAGGCACTGCTCAATAAACTCCAAAATTCGAGTCCCTTAATCAAAGTCAACACAAAAACCAACTTTTAACAAAGAAAATCAAACACAAATTGTTACAAAACACAACTTACGAACGAGGTTTCTGACCCTGTGTTCCGGCAAAACTGTCTCCTCAATTTGTCCCTTCAGACTTTTACCTGATTCTTCGGACAATTGGGGAAAACCATGATCAGACAGGCAACGATTCACATCAACTAGCACTTGAATTGCCACATTTTGAATCACCTCACTTTGATTTCTGGAATTGCCAACATTTTAGACTACAAAATTTCACTAAAATCGATAATAACCAACTTACTTTTCATCGTATTTATTGAGTAACACATTCAAATGATTCTTCAAATCCTCTTTAAATTGAGTAAGGCCTGAAATGGCTGAGCCCACAGTGTTGTAAGTCACCAGCATAATAGCAGCGATCAAAGTGGTTTTATCCAAACGATTACGAAGCTCTGTGATTCTCTGCTCATCCATAAACAAAGTCTACAACAAAAACTCGTTTAAAATAAAAAATCTTTTAACAATCAAACAAATAAAAGTTGAATTAATACTTCTGGTAATCTCTCTTCCTTATTCCAGCTAAGAAGACACATGTAGGCTTTGGTTAACACGACTGAAACTGTTGTTGGTTTAGGTTGACGATCACAGGATGATTTTAACCATCGTTTGGTGCACTCAAGATTCTCCTTACCAGGACCAAAATCTAAACAACCACCAAGATACACCATACAAACAAAACACCGCCTGAATTTTACAAATAAAATTTACCGTCATTAACGTCCATATATTCAGCAAATCTTTTCTTCTCGTATTCAACTGACTGCTGCTGCAAATGTGGCCTAATAAGCTGAATATGAAAGTTAGCCATGTCCAGTTTCATCAAATCTAGCATCTCCAAAATCCCTCTACAACAAAACATTATAGTTGTTAAAAACACAACAGTAAGAAACCACTTTTAAAGAGTTAAATGGGTTACTTGAACATAGATATAATATCTTGGCACTGAACCAACTCTTTAATTTTGTCATCTCTCACTGGAGCACACATTCGAGCCATGACAGATAAAATATACTTGGCGTAGTAGTGGAAGTCCAAAGCGTCGTTCTCAGTTTGAGCTCTAATAAATTCAATGTCCAAAATCTCGTCAATTTCACGTTTCTGTTTTCCTTGATGAGGCAATAATAGCGATATAAGGCCCTGAAATAATTACAAAATTACTTATTATATAAACTTAAAGTATGCATTCCCTCGCAAATTGCCTATTTGTCTTATTTCTGACTCTGAAGAGACAATTTATATAATTTTGGTGCTGTAGACTTATTATCTACTTTCGTCTCTCATACATAATTAAAGTACAATCAGCTCAACACACTTAAATCATTTGAAATTTCCTTATTACTTCTTTGATTTCTGCTAACAAAATCATGGCGTGGTCGTATGATGGTGGATCATCCTCTAACTGCGACTTCAAAACATCCCAAAAAGCTTGATGAACAACGGCTTTCACTTTCTTTTCCAACCTAAAATCATTCACATTATTAATTTTGCCAACAAATTCTCATTAAATTTGACTGAAAGTTATCATACGTGTCTTCTGGTGGTTCCACTTTCTCCAAGCGAAAGTCCTTGTTGACGGCAATTTCATGAGCCAACGTCATTTTCGATACAGCATCAGCAGCCTTCATAATCTGCTCGAGTGAAACAAAACGCGGTGGAGAAGCGGCAATTCCTGGGAAAAAAATTCCAGGTGAAGGAGGACCACCACTGAGTACTCGCTGTCTTTTGGAACCGTCGTCAATCAGCTGTCCCTGAGTCTTCGCCGCCGAGGACGTCGACTCGTTACTCGACGATGAATTACCATTTTCTTCATGGTCAGTCAACCGTTTTCCTTGCTGATTGTTTGCTGACTCGCCGTTAGACTCCATTTATATCTATTAATAACAATTGTATATATTAAAAATTTAAAATACATGCTAAACTTAATGAATGATGACGAATTGCAGTGAACTCAGTAACGAACGAACCAAAACAGCTGACTATGTTTTTCAATAATTTAGGAAGTTGGGAGGTGCTGTCGACCGTGAAACACTTGTTAAAAAAAGACTACATTACCATAAATGGTTAATCAAAACCTAAATCAATCATTAATTAACCGTATTTACTTACAATTCATCAAAAAATTCACAAAATTAGCCGAAAAATTAGTTGAAAACCGAAATTTTTTACTTGCATAGAAAATAGAACGTTTTTGTTTCAGGTATGCAACGTTTAAATCGACGAGCCACTAATGAAAAACCATAATATGTATGGAATGCAATACAGCTACATATTACACTTAACATACAACCAAAACGTTTTACTACAACAAAAAGTTTGTCTCGTACATCTCTCCATTACAAATTAAAATGGTGGAAATCCACAGTTGCAATTTTGATCTAAACAACAATAATCAGCTGATTTTGAATAATTTTAGTCTTTTACATGTTGCACAGCTTAAAACATTAAAGATAACATTTCTTAAATACAATAAAACCTTACTAATATCTTAAAGCCTTAAATTTAAGATACCATATGGCGTTCCAAGTTTTAAATTTTTAAACTTTCGAACGTTGACTTTTCGACAAATGTGTTGTAATTGAGGATGAATCACTGCAACATTTCAACTCCCACACGTTAAAAACAATTAATTATTCAACAAATAAAGGTCGTTAAATTGTTACTAAGGATGTAGGCGCACATTTCGTCATTATTTAAGACAAAATATCAAGGTCATCAACTAATAACGTAGAAATGAAACTCCATTGATTTCGAATAGAGAATGTCAATCAATGGATTCGCCATAAACTCACATTTAACGCTTCCAAATTAAGACTAATTCACTCTCTTTATCAGTTTACAAAGATTTAGTTCATTCTGCTGAGTGATCACATGCAAACTGTAAATAACCTGGAATTTAGGACGCATAAGTTACGCCTCGATCTCCTTTATGTGCTCGAAATTTTCACACAAAGCAAAATACTGTATGTGATATTCTACTTACTTGGTTTCTTTTCCCCCCGTTTTGATGTCAATTAATGCTTCCTTGTTTAAACTTTACAGTGATAAAAATGTCTCAGTCACAATTTTATATTTCACCATTGATCGTTTTCCTAGCAGTAATAGCAGGCACAACAGCTGATCTGACATAAAACGCGATAATAAACAAAAGAGTTGAAATAGCGATTCGATACGATACGAATACTCGATTCCATAAAACCGATTCCGATTTAAAACAGCGATTATCGAAGTGAGCGTCTCGTTAATAAAACTCCAGCAAATAAAATAAGCAACACTAAAAATTCAAAACAAAAAATTAAACAAATACTGTACATTATTATCCTAAATAATTTCATTTATATTACACAAAACAGCCATACGAGCATCATTTAAAAAAAACCACATAAAATGGATGTATTGCTGAGCAGCCAGCTTAAAGGGCAAGTGGCCCCTGGATGTGTATTGCTGGGCAGCTAACTCTAAGGGGGCAGATGGCCCCTGGATGTGTATTGCTGAGCAGACAGCTATAAGGGGCAGGTGGCCCCTGGATGTGTATTGCTGGG
>JAAFCF010005748.1:14882936-14897782 GCA_013389785.1 Helicorthomorpha holstii | reverse complement strand
CAGGTGGCCCCTGGATGTGTATTGCTGGGCAGCCAGCTTTAAGGGTAAGTGGCCCCTGGATGTGTATTGCTGGGCAGCCAGCTATATGGGGCAGGTGGCCCATGGATGTGTATTGATCAATTCCAATTATTTCATGAGACCCATGGCCTTTCATAAACAATGAAACCAAATAAGTTAATGGTTACATGCAAGGATGTCCATGGTTGTCTTTATATCCAAGTTGAGTTTCTCACTGAAAATATTTGGCTGAACATGAAAATCTTTTTCAATGGACATCAAAATTGCCAACCAAATGTGTTACAACCAAAATCAGAAGTACAAACGTTTGAATCCATTGAAACCTCTACAAACACTGAAACCAATTAAAAGCATTGTTAAATTTTAAAACTTTTAACCTTAATTGGGTAATAAATCTCACTGTTTAATATATGTATGAACATGTCAAAACATACCATCTGACAAAAAACGTAAACGACAAGTAGATTTTCCCGCCAATTGTATAACATCATCAATATGAACAACCACATGAATTTCATTCACAAAATGCCTATTTACACAATTTTACAAACTTTTCGTTTCGAAAATGCATGCACCCCACTACAATGGGCGTCACATTTTTGTAGAAATAAATAAAGGGTTTCAATCTCATCTATAATAATTAATAACAGACCTCAATTATTACGTATTATCAGCATTTAGCTGTGTGAAACGAGAAAAAATATTTAACTGGGAAGAAAAAGTTAAAACTGATAATCGTTTTAAAGGATCCTTTTAGGCCATTGTCTACTTTTGTCAGTGAGTGGGACGTAGATCACCCCCATCAACTGTGTTTGCTGAATTGAGCCATCATCCAATTTATCAATTTGCTCCAATGTTTGGGTTTGACCTTCAGGGCCCACTGGTATAATCATACGACCACCTGGTTTCAGCTGGTCAATCAGCTAATAATTATATATAGAGGAAATAGTTAATTTCAGGTACTCGATATCAATTACTTTGTAGGTTTTACCACTCATCTACTCTTATAAAGAATAATTTTCTAAATTGAAACAATTTTATTTTAAAAAGAAAAATAAAGAAATAAGAAAAATTGCTATTGAAAATGAAAGCAATTAGTCTCGTTTCTTTATTGGCAATTTTATTTTCTAAAGGCAAGAAACAAACGAGACAAATCACCATTGGAACTAATTACTTTTAGTCTCGTTTCTTTATTGGCAATTTTATCTTCTAATGACCTAAAATCGCAATTGAAATTGATACGAATTTGTCTCGTTTCTTTTTTAGACAATGAAAAAAAATGTTTCAATTTGGAAAATCATTCCTTATACTAAATTATCGCACACATTAATTGATACATGAGTCAAATTATTAGCAATTAATAATCCATGAAAACCAACTTTAACGAAATTGTTTTGATTAAATTCTAAAAGCCATACATTACCGCCTTTGGTATTTGAGGAGCAGCAGCTCCAACATGGATGGCATCATAAGGTGCATGTTGAGGAAAGCCTTTGCGACCATCGCCAACTAAAGCAGCAATTTATTTTGTGTTTCAATCAAATTTTATATATATAAAAAAGGAAACTCAATCATACACTTTATTATTATTATTTTTCTATTACCGTGCAGTTCTAGTCTTCCTGAAGAAATAAGCTCTGGGAAATCACTTTCGATTGTTTCTGCCGATTGATTAACTAATTCGGGTATGTGATCAATGCCAACAACTTTGCCTGTTTCACCAACCTCAAAAAAATCAATTAGTTTCAATAAGATTCAAACTAAAGAAACAAATCATGTGGTTTATTTTGTTACCATAAGTGCCATACAGACAGTTAAATATCCACTTCCAGAACCAACATCTAAAGCTCTACTTCCTTCAGTCAATCGGCTTTCCAGTATTTGCAATGCATGGGCATGCTAAAATAACCATAAACATCAAATAAGTTCAAGTCATAAAAACAAATAATATAAAAATAATAATGTTACATTTAATAGCTGGTTTTTATATAGCAAACATCTGTTAACAACCTGCCACATTACAATTACTTATTTAAAAGAGAAAAAAAACCACTTGTGCAAACTAAAAATACCAAACTTGCTATTGATATTTTATAACATTGTTGATAAGTAAAAATAGCTAAAAAAAAATTCAGTTTTAAATATAAAAAAACCTGGTAATTTCAGTATCGACGGTTAAAAAACATTTACTTTTATGTAAAACGCCAGAAATCGCCGTATAATCGTTTCTGGGTATCTGATTCAGCTAAGTTTCAGAAAAACCTTTGCTAAAAATTATAATTTCAATGTCAAATCTTAATAATTTCAGAAAAGATCATTTTTAAATTTAACAAAGTAATAACTTCAGTTATCATATCTCAAACTGCTCTTCAGTTATTATCACGAAGCCTTGAAAATAATAATTCTGTCAAACTTGATAACAATTCAACAATAATCCATAAAAAATTCATTTTACGAGACAAAAATCTTATAATTTCAGAATCGGTCACTAACATGTCCATGATTAAGATTCATAAATTACTGTATATAACTTTCGACGATGTTATATTACTGCATCTAAGATTTAGCCACATGGAGAAACTCTTTCCAAATAAAATTGGCTAAAAAATCAAATTTATGAGATAAATTCCTGAAAGTTTCAGAAAAGACCACTTAATCATCTTCAAATATCGTGGTAAAAGTTTATAATCTAATCTAAAATCGTCTTGGAGCTACAAGTATGAACACTAAAACACAAATTATAGCTGTAAATTGAAAGATTGTATTCAATACCTAAATTCAAGAATAATCCGTTAAAGATCCAACTTACTAGATAAAACTCAAAGACACTGACATATCCATACTAAGCAAATTTAAAAAACAATTATTATATAGTTCCAGAGTTAATAACGAAAAACCTGTGTTATAATAATGGACCACATTATGACTAGAAAACGTGCAACTAATTTTCAGTAATAAATTGCCTAAAAATCCAATTTAAGAGATAAATTCTTGAAAGCTTCAGAAAAGATCACTTATTCATCTCCAAATACCTTGGTAAAATTTCATAATGTTATCTAAAATAATCTTGAAGCTACGAGTATGATAGTAAGCAGCTGTGAAACGAAAAATCCCATTCAATTTTGCAGCGTAAAATGCTGCCAGAAGACGCAAAACTGGATAAATTAAAAAAATAATAAGATTAATAATAATTGAATAATGTTACCATGTGCGGTGCACTGATTGTCACACTGTATCCGATGCTTTGTGGTGCATCCATGTATGGATTTTGTTTGGTGAAATGAGCTCGATCAAGTTGCATCATGGCTTCGCTTACACGCGCACTTTTAATGATGCCATTCTCTTTAGTTAAATCAAAGAAAATAAGATTTTAAATAAAATTAATAAATGAGTGAGTACTGTACTTGTAAGATTGTTGATCAACTCCTGATTGTTGGTTCCATGAGAACGCCAAGCCATTCCAAAAAGTGATCTCCAACTAAAGCTAAACACAGCCACAATGATTATTTGGATCGTTATCAGCCAATACATTTTGCTCCTTTTAGTCAAGCAATATGGTTAATATACGAATAGGGAAAAATAATAATCGTTAATTTCGTATGTAAAATTGCTTTGCTAATTAATTATTGGACAGAAGTGCAGGAGGAGTGGCAGTGACGTCGAAATTTTGAAAACGACGGGGAGTTTTTCAACGGAACTGCCATCTTCACCTCTGCCGACGCATATGCGGCTTACCTCGGCCACATTCAGTCGACTTACCCGCTGCCAAGAAACTTCAACTTTGCCGTCCAATCCAGTGATACTAAAAAATTTACAAGAAAAATACACACAAAGACACGTTAATTACTTATTACAATATCACTATTTGCTATTTTAAATATAAAAATAATATTGCGTCTTCTTTTTTTTTTTTTTTTTGTTGCAGGGTTCGAACGTTCGAAATTTACAAATTTTTCTCGCCATTTTTTCCTATCTATTTTAAGCTAATTATACGCAGTTTCCTTACCTATAACTAACTTTTTTTACTTCTTTTTTTCTGATAAACGGTAAATGGGTTTATAATGGCGTGATTTATCTCGATTTAATCTTTAAACTGACTTTTTATCCACCCAAATAAACGCAAAAACGCTCACCACCAATGAGAATCGAATGATTTCCCTTGTCGCTTTTGACTCCTGGCTGACCCTTGTTCACTCGTGAAATTGAATGGCTGCAGCGGTTTAACTAAGATAATAATGCAGAATATTAATGATTTCATCAATATAATTTAAACAAAATTATTACAATTAAATTAAAGTTTTTTTTTACCTATTTATAATTCTCCAAATTACACCCTTCTATTTACAAGTTGTCTATTTACGACGCAAATCTGGAATAGAAAAGATTTAAGAAATCTCGATCATTAGCGTAAGATTTCGTAATACATTTCATTACGTATAACAATTCTTATACAATAATAATTGCTATAAACTTTTGAAACTTAATTACGTTGATAATTAACGCCATAATAGTTCAATCGAATTATTATAAATCCAAATTCATTTTAAAATAATGTTACTAAATCGTCTTATTATCAAAAGGTTGATTAAAAATAACATCATGCAACATCCAACAACAACAGATTAGCAGTGATATGCAGCCCTTAATTTACTCTAAAAACGTGCGAGTAAACTTTGCATATAAGCAAATCCCATTAAGTGTTACTATTCTCACGTCTATTTATGTTGACATCTGCTTTGGAATTCCAATGACAGTTACGTAACTTAAAACTTCTAAAAAAATGCCTAAAATTCAGTTAATTTGGCTTCTAATTGTACTAATTTGCTTTGTGGTCGACATCAAGTGTGTTGGAGGACGTTCATCGCTTAAAAACGACGATAAACACTCGTCGTCAATCAGAAAAGCAGCTGCATTCGCCACCAACGAAATCCACTACAAAAAGTTGAAGCAAGGTGAATACGACAAATGCACCAGGCTTGAATATGAAATTATCTCAGGGGAAAAACAGGTCAGATAATTCCATTAAACGTATATTATATAACGCTTTATAAGCTGAAATTGTTATAGGTTGTGTCTGGATTTATTTATTCGTTACAAATGAAAATTAAACCAGTTGCTGTTGAATCTGAACAATGCAGACACAAAAAACCTCAGGTTGAATGGAAGGCAAGTTAAATAACTTTAAATTCATTATTATAAACTGCTTTACGGTATAAATTTGTCCCTAAACATGACCTATTTTGAACGATTAACTATTATACATACTTTGTACAATGACACTGTACTTCAAATGTAAGGAATATACAGGGTGTGACGATTTTAAGAACTGGATATGATGACGTTAAGAAGTTCTTTAAATTCACCCTGTACAATGCATTTTGATAATGCCAATATGCAGTGTGTATCATAAGTTCATTCACACAAAAATTATAAAATTCTAAAATCAAAATTAGACCGACATTTCACATAGATTAATTTTTTTTCTATTTTTGGAAACTTTTCAAATTCGAGTTTTTTGTACTGTTTTAAGAATTTTTTAATTTGAATACCGGTACTAAATTTTATTCTGTATTAATGTTTTTATTTATATTCGAATTCTTATTTTAATATATTTTTTATTTTTCTTAAAGTTTCTATTTTTGAAAGCTGTTTTTTTTTTTATTGAATTTTAAATTTTTGAATTCGAATGCTTCTATTTGCATTTTTTATTCCATTAAGTTTTGAAATTTCATTTTTATTAAGATTTTTTTACTTGGATTGAAATTTCGAATTTTTTATAGAATTTTGATTCGAACATTTTTATTTGAATCTTATTCTATTAAATTTTTAAATTTGTTCCATTTTTTTTTATAATTTTTAAATTTGTTCCATTTTTTTTATAATTTTTAAATTTGTTCCATTTTTTTATAATTTTTAAATTTGTTCCATTTTTTTTATAATTTTTAAATTTGTTCCATTTTTTTTATAATTTTTAAATTTGTTTCCTTTTTTTTATAATTTTTAAATTTGTTCCATTTTTTTTATAATTTTTAAATTTTTTTATCTATTTAATTTCTAAATTTTCCTTTTGATTTTTTATTCTGCTTGAAGATTCGAATTTGAAAAGTATTTTTTTTACAGTATTTGAATTCAATCGTTTTTATTTGAATTTTATTCCGTTTACTTTTTTATTCTAGCTAATTTTTTTTCATTAATTTTGAATTTGTCATTTAATTTTTGAATTTAAATTTTTCATTCGATTTTTTTTTCTGCTTGAAGTTTCGAATTTGAAAGATTTTTTATAGTATTTCAATTTTTTAAATTCGAATGATTCTATTTGAATTTGAGGTTAACTTAAGATAAATAATAAAATGCTAATTTTTACTTTAAATTTGCATGTATAGCCTGAACTGTGCGAGACTGAAATCCAATGGCAAGCATGGAAGGATCCACAAATGGAACTTCGTCGAGCAGTCTGCTTGAAAATTGAAGACTAGAAAAAAAAAAGTCCTCCATTTTTCTTATTAATTTATTCATATTATTATATCCCTTCAATACTCTTCCCTTCAAAAGCGGCTTTACGAATCTTAAAATCATTTTTTTAAAAAATATTTTATGTCCCATCTGAAAACTTTACAGATTTCTCGCATAATACTCCATTTTTTTTACATACAGTAATTAATTTCTTATATTTAAAAAGCCATTCAAAATTTTAAAAAAAAACCAACCAAACTTTTAATGTTGGCTTTTTTGACTTAAATTTGGTTGTGCAAAAAGCGAAACAAAATGCTATGTAAAGCCAAAAAACTGATAAGACTGAAATGGCTGAGTAAATTGTCTGAGCTGCCCAGCGGAATTGTTTCGCCAACTATGATTCGCCAGCCCATGTTTGACTGCCTAAAACTCTGTTTAAATTAATTATTTTGTTGTTAATTGTAATAAAAAGAATCACTTGTTTTTCTTAATTAAATATGAATTAGTTAAAATTTACCTGGTAGTAGACAATGTCAGGTGTAGATGAGTTTGGATACCAAGTCAGGGTTGCTGGTTCTCCTTCCTCGCAGAATAATTGCAGGTTGTTACGGAACCTACTGAATGTTGGGAATGAGTCGGATCTTCTCAGGTCCAAACTGTCGTTTTTCCACCAGCAAAGTTTACCAACTGAAACCAGAAAGAAAAGACAATGATTCAATGTTTTTTAGTGGACTAAAGATATTGTCAAATAAGAATTGACTTATAATCTTTACCTGCAGTTGGTATTGGTCTCCCTCTTCTGTCAAAATCGACTCCAGCATAAACACGAACTCTCTAAAATCACCAAAACAAATTTAATTCATAAACCATCTTCTTAAATCTTAAGAAAACCAAACCTTTCTCTCCTGTGGAGTCATGTGTTCATAGCCCCCTTTTGGGTCATTAGTTATGTACATTGGATGATAAAACTGTGGTCTGTTCAGGTCATTTCCACCATAAACAATAAAGTTATAGCGTTGTCCTCGCTTCACGTAAATGTCTGGTGCCATGTAGCCATTGATGTACCAAACAAGTGCTGAGCCATTTTGACCAGTCATCCCTTGAAAACCCTTGCGGTTGCCTGATGGTCCTAACATGGCAGTGAAATTGACCACCTCAGCTGGGATTCTGACTGGTGTCCAAGCAGAAACAGGCTTAGCATGACCTTTTGAGAAGTAGAAGCAGTTCTTCTGCGCTTGAGTTCGTGCAAAGTTGATCTTCAGATCATCTAATTAAGAGGCTTAATTGAGTATTTATAGCTAACTTAATTAACCTTTAGTTACCTTTAGAGTAAATGTAGTGGAACTGAGGCTTTTTGCCCTTGGCTAAAGGACCCAACGCCCATACGACAAAAGTTTCGCGGTCATCGATAACTTTATCAGCAGAATCAGCTAAAATATTTAGGTAAATTAGCATAAAATTAAGGTGAGAACAATTGATGAGGTGATTAATTACCTGGTTGAAGGAACCGGACATAAGTGATTCTAGTGATGCCATCTTCACGAGTAAATGTCTCGATGTTTGAATCCGATATTCCACCGACTGAGATGTCGGGACAGACTCCACGCAGAGAACCAGTAGTTCCAGCACACTAAATTAATTAACAAATTTCAGTTACATGGAATTAAGTTACTATTTAGTCATGGAATTACTGTTGCTTTGTCCGTCATGTTGTAGTCGACAACATGACCCAATAGACCATCCATGTAAGTCACAATTACATCAGCACCAATCATTGAGGTTCCATTATCAGATCCACTTAGCCCAAACGCCATGTAGTCATTCTCCTCCATATCTCCTACCAACTGGACTGTTATTTTGGAACCAAAAACCTCCCAGCTCACTTGAAGGCGCTCATGGAGTTGCTCACAATTTGGTAACCGGTTTTCAACAGGCTATCAAAAATTCAAAAGTTCAAATTAGCAATTTAAAATTCAAAATTAGCAACTCAAATGTCCAATAAAAGTTCTTACAATGACTCGAACTCTAGCCAAAGGAATGTTTAGTTCTCCTCTGATGGACAAGGAACCAAAATTCTCTCTCAATTTGGTATCGTAAATGCTGAACCACTCAATATCAAAAATGGTCATATTTCCAGGAAGTCTCAACGTCACATCCTCTCCAGTGTAAGTTCTCAATGGACCCAAACTACACAGTCAAATTTGTTTTGTTGTTTCACTCATTTCAAACAGTTTAAAAACCTTTAAATCTCAAATAAACGTTACTATCCATCTTCATCCGGTACGATTTTCCCATTTGGTGTAACTTGAGTTCCAGTTCCAACCCAGAACCGGGCACCAGGGGCAGTTCCATCGTAAAACAGACCTGGAATTAGTATGGATTTGGTGTTGACAATAACAACTGGCTTTGATTTGACTCCATGAGCCTCTCGAGACAATTCCACCAGTTCCTGAGGCTTCGGTGGGTCAAAGCCTTCAGGGATCAAAACGTCACCATAAGTCACCTAGTTCATTTATAAACAAAAAATAAAGAGTAAATAAAGTGGCCAAACTCAAAAGACCAAGTTTTACTAACTGATAAAGACAAATCAAAGACTGATAACCAGCGAATTTCGTTGATTTTTTTGGCCTCTGGTAAAACTATTGACAGATCAACATTGTGGTAAGCCTCCAACACGTTTGTCCTAAATTAGTAATTAAAAAGTGAGTTTTAGTGGATAAATTAGGCAAATTAAGAAATAAGACAGTGGAATTGGTACCTGTTTCGCTCATTTGGGACTAAAAATCCTTCATTTCCAGGCCTGTTCGTGGATCCAGCCCAGAAAAACGCGTCTAAAAACAATTTAAAAAAAAAATTTAATTAAGCCGCTAATTTTACTTTTTTAGCAAACTTTTAAGACATCAATTTTTGTGGCACTCTGTATACAATGAAAATTCTATGGCGACACATTTTCTAACGTTCCATTAGCTAACATTACATACAGAGTGCCTCAAAGTGTCTAAAACTGACATACCTGGCCCATTTCCGTCATAAGTGAATCCTTTAATAAATATCGTTACGTCATCAAGGGCGTACACTTCTCCTTGTACTTGGTGATGATATGTGCTAAGTTTTCCCAGACTTTTCCCCAGATAAACACGGTCATCGGCAAATTGTCCACTGGACAGTCCTTTGGGGGTAAACCGACAAAAATAGTCCATGGTCATAATTGCAAGTCTAATTTCCTATTTTGAAGTCTATTTAAGCCACTTACCTGCCATAAGGCCCAGGACACAAAGTTTCAGAACGTTGACTGTCATTGTTTTCGCACTAATTAACCATTTTAGCTTAATTAAAAGTCAAACACTCAGAAAAAGATGAAAGGATTAAGTTAATTAATGGAGTTAATTTGTATACCTTTTTAGTGTACAGTAGTTTTAAGATTTGAGTCAACTGTATTGAGTGTTTCACTGTGTATACGTCATGGTTTCCACCCAATGAAGAAATCCTTTCAGAAAAACCTGTTTTTTCTTAAAGAGGTGTTCACAGGTGAGTAAAGAAATATAAAGGTCACTGAAACAAACTTTTTTTTTCATGCTGTCTCTGACCTATATACCAATTCCTAAAATAAAAAAGAAGAATTTAAATTGCATTCCGTTGGTAACGGTACCAAAGCTTACGTAAACGTAGACGGGTAACGTAAAGAACGAAAAAAAAGTGTTTTAATATTTTCAGTTGTAAAAATGCTTTTGCGACACTCGGTATTTAATGTTAAGTCTATGCACGCACCCTGTATGGCGTTCCATTCGTTAGCGTTACATACAGGATGTGTCATGACAAAAAATTTCAAACAAAAATAAAAAAGTAGACATTTCAAAGTTGTACAGTAAACAAAAACACCCTGTACTGTAGTATAGATTGTAGGAAGTTCAATGTCAACAACAACATTAAAATGTTAAAATATTAAAGGATTTTTTTTTTGGTATTTTTGACTAAGATAATCTTTGTATTCAAATTTATTAGCAATAATAATAATTAACACGACAAAAAAATAAAAGTTTTTAAATTATTTTTAGCAACAAACAATTATAATCATTTTTTAACAGAAGAAAAATTAGTTAACGAAACTAAAAAACAAAAAAAAAAAATAAAGGAAAATTAAAACCAAATCCATTTATAACTATGACGTCATATTCATTGCTAAAATTTTGAATAAAAACTAAATTTAAAAAAAAATCAAAGCAATTTCGCATTGATTGGTCTTCTCACTTGAGATTTTCAATCATTTTGTGTTTATTGAATTGATCAGATCATCAATTTTTCATATTTGTATTTGCTAATCAAATAACAAAATCAATTGTTAAATGACGTCAGAAAAAAATTAACACGCTTGAGCTGCTAATTCATGTTCACTTTTTTGTTTTCACACACTTAATTAGTCCGATTAATTAATTATAATTCAATAACAGCCGTAATATGTAACTTGATAAAATTAGTATCAGTGACACCCTGTATCCCATGTATTTTCAATGGCAAAAATACAGGGTGTCAGTTGTTTCACAAAAAAACTAGCAACTCAAGAATGGTATTTTAGATACTAAGAAAACTTGTAAATATTTCTTAAAACAGTTCCACTGGAATATTTGAAAGTTCCAATGGTTCTTTCTCACGACCAAGACCTTACTAGAGAGCCCCTTCCCCTCTTCTGCATTAATCCCCACACGCACTTAATCAAATCGGACGCCATTTTGAACTATAAAAAACCTCAAATAATGAAGATTAATGCAGTTTAAACTCAATTGAAAGCGTCCTGCGCCAATTGGTTCCTTAATCTGTTAATTGGAAGATTCCCAGTTTAGATTTTTGTACAATAACATTTAGTTTTGTCACTTGTCTACATGGCAATTTGGTCACCCGACATGGTCTATTGACGCATTTCCGCTTTTTTTAATCAGCTGTTTAATCAGTATTAGGAGTAGTTGATCATGTATTACTTGTTTTGTGAGTAAACTTAATTGAAAGCATTTGCGACTTTGTCGACCGACTTTATGTTGTGTTACTCAAGTGTAAAAGACTCTTATAAAATATATACAAGTTACAAATTAAAATTGAATTAATATTAAAGTTTTAAATGCTATTTAGAAATAATTGTGAAATGACTTTGTAAAGACATTCGACATTGTCATAAATGTTTGCAGTGTCGCACGACCTTAACTTGATCAAATGAAACCCCTTTTTTTAAGTTTGTAAATATGTGACATCATCAAATTAAATGATACGAGACAGAAGATCAAGATATATAAAGTAAACGAGTCGCACTACATGGTTCTACCACTTTCAAAAGTCACTTGACATTGTCCAAATTCAAAATTATTGTAAAAATGACAATAAATATTTCGTACAAAGCTCTCAAATTATTAAATTGTAAATAATAAATTGCAAAACGACTATTACAGTCATATTAAATTGTCAAACAAAGTCGACCGACTCATTAGATGACTTAAACGACTTTTTTAAAGTATTGCAAGACTTTTAAATTACTAAAAGTCAAAACACACTGAAAAAATAAAGATTTTAAGAGTCACACGACAATTTCAAAAAAAAAAAAAATGATTGAAACTAAAGTCGACCGACAAAGTCGCATGGCAAACCCAGAATTAATCATTTTTAAAACCTGTATAAACTTTGGTTGTCACAGTAAATTGAAGAAGAAGAAAAAAAAAAAACTTAAGAAACAGTGAAACGACATTGTCACAATTCACCAACTATGTCGTCCGACTCTTAAAATGGCATCTCAGTAACCAAATTGCCAATAATTCAAGTTCTGCAATGTCAAAAAATGACCAAAATTCTCAAAATTAACCAAACAATAATAAAAAAACGACTAATTTAGACTTCAGTGAACATAGTTGCCCTTTCAATATTTAGGAATCTAAAGACAGCAGGTGACAAATAAGTGACATTAAAGGCAATGGCGGTGTAAGTGATAAATTTGGACGAAGATTCAACAATTAATTTCTGATGATTGGCCTTGTCTCTCGGGTCTAATTTAAATAAATAGCAAACGACAGCGTAAATAAGAGATTTAAAAAAAGCCCTGGTGGCCATTACAATGGCAATACCGATACAGGTACGTAACAGGGTAAGACCAATCATCTCGTAAGTGGGCCAGAGGATCTGATAGGGAGGAGGCATAGGTGGACCACGTATAATTCCCCACTGAAAATTCAACCAGGAGCCCAGAGCGATGCCTGCTCCAGCACCCAATATAATTACAGAGTCACCACGAGCAGGTGTCCAATGACCGGCGTCCGGATAGAAGACGATCATCAGGATGTAAATGGTAAATATACACAGTGGAGCGTAAGGCCATGTTAGAGTAAAGTGGTCAATAGCATCGACGAATGGAATCACTACAAACATCAGCACTGCCACCAGCAACACACCAACAATTATGTCCTAATTAAACAAGAAAGAAACAATTAACAAAAAAAAAAAGGGGGTCTAAATTGAATTAAGAAAATTGTAGAATCATAATTTTAAATGGCCTAAATAAGATCTAATTAAGGAGAAACAGTCTTAATTGCACATGGTGATCATAAAAGATATTTGCTCGCATACAATAAAGAAACGGTAATAAATTGCATTGCCTACACTGGATATTTGTCTCGTTTCTTTTATTGGTCAAAAATTTGAAATGTTCGAATGTTAAAATTTGAAATGTTCGAATGTTAAAATTTGAAATGTTCGAAAGTTAAAATTTAAAATGTTCGAATGTTAAAATTTGAAATGTTTGAATGTTAAAATTTGAAATGTTCGAAAGTTAAACTTTGAAATGTTTGAATGTTAAAATTTGAAATGTTCGAATTTATCAATAAAGAAATGGGAATAAATTGCATTGCTTACAATGAATATTTGTCTCATTTCTTTATGTGAAAAAATTACCAATAAAGAAACGAGAATAAATGGCATTGATTATAATGAATATTTGTCCCATTTATTTATTAACAAAATTTACCAATAAAGAAACGGGAATAACTCGCATTGCTTACAATTCAAATTTGTCTCGTCTCTTTATTATCAGTATGTGCACCCAAATTATGATCACCCTGTAAAACAATTAACTAAAATCGACACAAATTGTGAAATAATGAGCTAGTAATTGCCTAAAGCCTAAATTGTAAAATAATACAATAAAACCTGGATAGAAAGTAGAGCAAATGTACTAAAACAATTAGTCTATAACCTTATTTAAAAAAATAAACTGAAAATTCACTAAATATCTGAAATATTCAATTATTTTTGATTTTATCTGTTAAAACAGAAATTTATACTAAAAAAAAAAACAAACTTGAATGTGTTTTAGAGATAAAACCTTGAAAGTTTTGAGTAAAAAGTCAGCAATATATTTATCAAGATCTTAATTCTTTAACTTAAAAGAAATAAAAGTTCGAAGAGACTGTCTTTTTGTGTGACCTTTCTACGTTTGACCTTGCAGCTGGCAATCTTTGATGTCGCAAATGGTTAGCAAATGTTAACTAAACTATAAATATCGTCAAATGTAATTAAATACAAGTATTAAACATCAAATATATAAACAGTTGGGAGAAAAGCAATCATTTAGTACAGTACTGTATTATGTTTTTTATTTACCAGAACTGTGTGCATTCCCAGATAAAGTCTGCTTCCACAAACCAATAGGCACCAAACGCTACATACTATCACTCCAAGTATTACAGGATACTAAAACAAACAATTAATAAAACCATTAATATTATTATAGTTATAATTAAATAAAATGTAACATTCATTAGACACATTTTACATGATGAAGCTCAAAAACAACACCAAAACAAGATGTTTTAATAGTAAAAAAAAAACGACTTTTCAATAATAATAATGTCTACAATTTCATCAAAAGTACCTAAAATTTCGTCAAACATTGTCTTAAAATTTCACTACAATTTTTTCAAAACTGTTAAAATATAGCCAACAATTACTAAAGTTTCAACTAAATGACTAAAACTTTGTCATAATGTGTCCAGGCTTTGTCAAGATGACTAAATCTTCAAGTAAATGATTAAAGATTTAGCAATTACTTAAAATGTTGTTAAAATGGTTTATAAAGTTAGTCAAAATGCATAAAACTAGATTAAAATGACTAAACTTAGCCAAAATGACATGAAAACTCAGTCAAACTACCTTATAAACTTAGCCAAATGCCTAAAACTCAGTAAGTTCGTTTAAAATTGAGTAAAAAAACGTCTAAAATTCAGTCAAAATACCTTATAAACTTAGCCAAATGCTTACAACTAGATTAAAATGCCTAAACTTAGCCAAAATAACATGAAAACTCAGTCAAACTACCCTATAAACTTAGCCAAATGCCTAAAACT
>JAAFCF010005748.1:14848866-14862735 GCA_013389785.1 Helicorthomorpha holstii | reverse complement strand
AAAAAAAAACATTGCTATTAACAAAAGCATATTCACAAAACAAAAACAAATTTCGCTAAATAAAAACGTTTAAAAAAAAAACAACTTAAAAAAAATAGTTTTCCAAAAAAACATTTAAAAAAAAAAACAAAAAAAATTTAAACTTTTAAAAAATAAAATTGAAGTTTCTTTTTTTTTTTTTAAAAAAAATTTTTATTGAAGTTTTTTTTTTAAACCTTTTTTTCAAACAAAAATATGAAGTTGGATGTGCCAAGTAATAAATGGCTAAAGTCGCGTGACTCTTCGCAACTAGACTTGAACGTTGTTGCTCTGTCTCATGTCTTTTAAGTTGAAGGCTGTTTTTATTTCTAGTATAGACTATCACACGGATATTGCAATTGTTTCTGTAAATTTAATCTCTATTTTGTTTTTAATCTTTCACTGTGTCATTGGCAGTTATCATTACAAGGTCATACAAGTCTCAAGCATGTTTTTATTGTTTATAACATACAATTCTAATGCAAGGGAAATAATTCAAAATATTCAAGAAAAGTATAAAATGGATTGAAAATACTGTAGCAAGCATGATTGCTTAGACATGTCTAGATAGTGCTAACGGTGCTTGGTGAAAATCAGAAAAATACTACGTGACTTGGGTGTGGTCATTTGACATTGTCATAAACAATGACTTGCTAGAATTTTTAAAGGTTTTGTGAGATTTTTCTTTAACTTTGAGTTATTCACTTAAATGACATCAAAATATTATTCGAACTTGTAGTTTGACCATTTTTTTTTAGAAAGTTGCCACTTTACGTGACAAAGTCGCACTACTTAACTGCTGATAATAGTTATCTAGTTATAAATGGATAAAAAGTCATTTTGATAACAAAGTAACTTATCTTTCTCATCGTTTAGAAACTTAGCTGTGGTCATGCGACTTTGTCATGAATTAAAACGTTGTTATAACACAAAATTTAATTCTTAATTTGTTAAAATTCTTTTATTGGATGAAAGAAAACCAGTCAATTTTTGGCAAAGGCTGTTCTGCTGAATTAGTGACAAAAGTAAAGTACGTATCGTGGACACCGGAAGGAGTTTGCAATAAGAAACTATTGATGGTTTCAAAATGGCAAACATCAGTGGAAATACGTTGGATTGGAATTGCTGCGATGATTGGACCATCAACACTGTCAATTTGTATTCTGATCAAAGTGGAGTCAGAAACTTCAGGACCATAAGCAACACTTAAAGACACCGCTTGAGTTAAGCTTCCATAGTCCAGTCGTAAATAGGTGATGACTGTGTCATTTCCTCCAGCAATTACATACTTTTGTCTACTGGCCATATCACAGGTTTGAACTCCTCCATCATTTAAATAATCGAAATTTTCAGCCTCAATTTGGTCCCAAGCTGAGCGGTACTGCAAGAACTCAAACCAATCAATGAATGGCAACGATTGAAGTAATCCTGAGTATGTGATGTAGAGGTCGTGGATGCCAGAAATATTATTATTAGGTAACATTTGAGTTATATTTATCATTTCACACTGATTTACATTTACGAATGGAGTTGTAATGGCTGCTATTACTTCACCGTCTTCACTGTCCAAATGGAAGTAAACAGTGCTTGGTGGATCCACATTATCAGTGGCTCCATAACTTAGAGTGAGTTCAAATTGGGATTCTTCTTTACTCCCAAAGTCAATGTTGTGGTAGCCGTAGACTGTGTCAGGATTAGGAATAGAAATGAAGACGTTATCACAAAGTGAAGAATAACCATCGAAAACGTAGTCATAACTTTCAGCTTCAATGTGAATTACCACTGATTCAAAAGCGATTGAATTGCAACTTATTAGCATTAATAGCAATAAGGTAAATGGCAGACGATGAGAAGCCATTTTATTTGTTATTTTGGTGTTGACAATCGGTGACTTGGATTGCAGTATATTGTGTAGTATTGATTACTGAAGTGGTTTTATTGTTGTACATCTTTTTATAGACAGTTTTTAACAGATTAATATTGAGTGATAATAGGAAAATTGCTATTGTGACAATTGTATAAGAGACTAGTAAGATTATCATGATTGATAACCAAAGAGCTTAGTTTCATAGTTCAAAATGGGTTGGTTGTGGTCGTGACAAACTGAATCATGGTCGTGAAACTAATCCAAACTAAATAATAACTGACAAAACAATAAACAAAATAGTGAATTCATTTAAGGTTTTATGACACTGTATCGACTATTGACTAAATTGAAACCAGTCAATCTTTGGCAAAGACTGGTCATCTGAATCTGTTGCAAAAGTAAAAAACGTATCATGGACACCTGAAGGAATTTGCAGCAAGAAACTTTTAATAGTCTCAAAATAGCAGTCGCCTTTGTCGATTCCCTGGACAGGAATGGCTGCAATTAAAGGTCCATCAACACTATCAATTGTTATTTTGATTAAAGCTGAGTCAAGAACCTCAGGACCGTAAGACACGTTTAAAGTAACTGATTGAACAAAGTCACCAAAGTTTAATTTTAAATAGGTAATCACTGTGTCGTTTCCTCCTGGATTTACATATGTTATTGTAGAGCTGCTATTACAACTGTCAATTTCTCCATTTATAAGATCATCGAAACTTTCAGCTTCAATCTTGTCCCACGCCGGTTGGAACTGCAGGAACTCAAACCAGTCAATGAATGGTAATGGATTAAACAATGCTGAGTACTTGATGTAGATGTTGTGGACACCGGTGATATTTGAAGGAAGTGATGTAGTTACTGATCCCATGAAGCACCAATCATAATCTACAAATGGAGTTGTAATGGCTAATAATGCTTCATTGTCAGGACTGTCCAAATGGACGTAGACTGTGGCTGGAGGGTTAAAATTATCAGCGGCTCCATAACGCAATTGCAGATACACCCACTTGATGTCAGTACCAAAGCTTATGTTGAAGTAGCCAAAAATAGTATCAGGATTAGGATAAGCAATTACCACTTCATTGCAAATTTCGTAAAATCCATCGAAAACGTAGTCAAAATCTTCAGCTTCAATGTGAATTGTGTTATTGTCAGATGCAATTGCTTGACAACTAATTAATGCAATTAGCAATAAGGTAAATGGCAAATGAGAAGCCATTTTAGTGCAGCTAATGACTATATAGCAGTGTCAGGAGTAGAAATAGACACTGATGAGACTTTGGTATTTAAACAGCTTTTTATAGACGTTTAGTTAACAGTTTTATCTTGATTTTTTAGTGAGACAAGATATGGATTGATAACTAAGTAACTTTTATCTTTCTGATCATTTAGAAACTAAACTAAGGTCACGCGACTCTGTCATAAACTATAATATTGTCATGAAACAAGATTTATTTGTTTACTTTGCAGTCATAACTGACAAGGAGAACATTAATTTAAATTCAAGCGGCAAAGTGATAAAATTCTACATTTTTTTATAGTTCAAATGACACAAGTCGCTCGAGAAATTGCAACTTATTGGTGTTAGATACAAGTCACTCTACTATTGAGTATAAAGCAAATATCATGTTTTTATTGAGTTGCTATTGGACTTTTATTTATCAATTAAATCTACAAGTTTTAGTACAAGTGAAACATTTTGTGGAACCATTGTTTCCAAAATATCAATTGGATTGATTGAATATTGGTAATTATACTAATTGATTTTATTTACCATTTTTGCAGATATTTTAAATAACTTCTATTGGCTGAAAGAAAACCAATCAATTTTTGGCAATGGCTGGTCTTCTGAATTAGTAACAAAAGTGAAGTACGTGTCGTGGACACCGGAAGTAACTTGAAGTAGGAAACTATTGATAGTTTCAAAATAGCAAATATCGGTGGAAATTTGTTGGATTGGAATTGCTGCAATTAATGGTCCATCTACACTGTCAATTGTTATTCTGATCAAAGTGGAGTCAAAAACTTCAGGACCATAGGCAATGTTTAAGGTAACCGTCTTTGTTAAGTCTTCATAGTCTAATCTTAAATAGGTGATGATTGTGAAATTTCCTCCACCAATGACGTACTTTTGTCCACTGGCACTGTCACAGCTTTGAGCTTCTCCATCGATAATATTATCAAAACTTTCAGCTTCAATTTTGTCCCAGGCTGAGCGGTACTGCAAAAATTCAAACCAATCAATGTATGGCAATGGTTGGTTTAATCCTGAATACGTAATATAAATGTCGTGGACACCGGAAACGTTTGAATTCAGTGTTTCAGTTATAGAACCAAAAATGCACCAGTTAAAAAGTACGTATGTAGTTGTAATGGCTAAAACGACTTTACCGTTTGAACTGTCCAAATGGAAGTAAACGGTGCCTGGTGGGTCTAAAGCATTGCCAGCACTGTAACGCAATTTCAGCACCCATTTGTCGTTGCTTCCAAAATCAATGTCGTAATAACCGAAAATGGTATCCGAATATGGGCCAGTGTGGTTTAAACCAGAGCAGTCATCCATGACGTAGCCGTTGTTTGTGTAGTCAAAATCCTCAGCTTCAATATGAATTACTTCAAAATCAAACGCAGTTGCTTTACAACTAATTAATGCAATTAGCAATAACAATGCAAAAGGCAGACAAGAAGTCATTTTTGATTTTTGTGTCTTTTTTAATTCAGTTAAATAACTGTATTGATGTGTTATAGTGTTGAACAGTAATTGAAATGGCTTTATTTATCTACAATATTTGATAGTAATTAAATCTGATGTAGATAAGTAATGTTAAACTTTAAGTATTTCAAGGAGAAACTATTTATAAAGCAGCTTTAAAAGATTAATTTTAATTTTATAAAATTAATTAACAGTTGTTACTTGCCAAAGGTTTTTTTTATCTGTTAAATCAGTTTCAATTTAATCACAACTCCGGTAACACAATGATTTTTAAGTGGCAATAAAGAAACGGGAAATTTCGCTATTGGAACTGATTATATTCAGTCTCGTTTCTTTATTAATTTACTAAAATGGTTATATCTTGATAGTTGGGGCTTTAATGTGCCAATAATCTATAAACTACAACTAATGGTCGTTTGTGTACCAACTTTTGTACTGAATTGACGTCAATAGATGGACACCGGAAGTAGCTTGAAATGGATACTTTTTTCATTGTTTTAAATAACTTATTATTGGCTAAAAGAGAACCACTGCAAGTCAATTACTGGCAAAGGAACTCGAACCAATCAATGTATGGTAACGATTGAAATAATCCTGTGTATGTAATGTAGATATCGTGGACACCGGAAACGTTTGAAGTCAATGGTTGAGTTGTAAAACCAAAAATGCACAAATTTGGATCTACAAATGGAGTTGAAATGGCTGCAATTACTTCACCGTCTACACTGTCTAAATGGAAGTTAACAATGGCTGGTGGATCCACTTTATCACCAGCACTATGACGCAATTGTATAGCCCATGTATTGCCACTTCCTAAGTCAATGTTGCTGTAGCCGTAAAAGGTATCCGAAATAGGCGAAACGGCGGTTCCATAAAGACAATGAACGATTGAATAGTTGTTGTTTGTGTAGTCGTAATCTTCAGCTTCAATGTGAACTGTGTCATTGTCAGACATCATTGCTTTGCAACTAATTAATGCAATTAGCAATGACAATTGTAATGCCAATGGCAGACGATTAGAAGTCATTTTGTTTGTAGTTTTGGAGCAACTACTGCGACTAAGTGACTCTGGTGTTTGAACCAAACGACGTTTTATAGACGATTTTTAACTGTTTTATCTTATATGATAGAAATACAAGGAAAATTGTCATTGATAACTTGAAAGTTTTGTAAATGCATTGAATTTCTCTTTAAAACCAATGATATTTGTCAATTTTCTGGGAATAATTTAAGTTATCTTGCATTTCTTATTAGTTTCAGCTAAATTCTGAAAATATGTATTGAAATTCTCCATTGACTTTTGTGTGCACGGTATTGCGCCACTGATTATCTAAAGATAGGTGAAATCAGTTTCAATAATAGTTAAGGATTATTTTGTTAAATCTTTACATTTTATCACGTATACAGTAGATTGAGTAGAAGACTGGCTCCGCTTTGGCATAATGTGCTGGTGACTTGGAGGTATGTCATACGATATTGTTACTAGCGTTTTTAAACACTTAATATTGTGGTATTAATTGTTTTATATTAAATTTGTCAACATACAGATTAGGAAATGATTTGTACATTTAATCTGAAAACATTTATTAACAGACTTGTAGTGGCATATCATTCAGAACTTCACCAATGAAATTCTTATAATTTATCTGAAAAATAAGCTCAAGTGGACCACCTTATCTACATTTATCCTTGTACAAAATTGTTTAAAAAGGCATTTGGAAGCATCTCAAACAAGAAAACCAAACATAACTTGACTTAAAGTGAAAACCTGAAATACATCTACAGAATTTGCAGCCCATAAAATGGTTTCCATTGTTTTGACAATTTTATTGGCAACTCTAACCTTTGTAAGTTGCGCACCAAATGGCAACTTAAAGTTCCACCCACCTTATGAAGTTATACAAGTCGAATTCTACGACTACATTTACCAAGCCGACGCTGCGAATTTATGCTATGACATGACTTACATTCATATTCAAGAGACAACCAGTAGCGTTGGCTATTTCAACGTTGATTTTGGCAATTATACCGAAGCTGTTGATATCCATTATAACATTGACTATTATGCACCCTCTACTATCTATATCCATATCGATAGCATCGATGGTCCAATCGTGGCTTCCGGCGCTCTTGGTTATGTTAGTCCTGAATATTGTAACTACATAACGGAAACTATATTTTTTTCAACCATTGCAAATGGTGTTCATGACGTCTACCTTACATTTGATGCAATTGATGGCGCCGCTTTACCTGATATTGATTGGATCCAATTTAAAGGAGCGGTTTTTTAAACTTATGTTTAATGTTGTAGCAATGATTATAATTGTATCGCCTTTGATATGTAATGAATAATTTCTTAAAAATGTAAATCAAAATTCTGAAACATTTGAAAATTCACTCAAAATTGTCAGTATTATAATTTTAATGAATAATCTTTCAAAAAAAAAAAAACCTTTGACCAATAAATTTAATTATTTAAATTTGTTAAAATAAATATTGTACTAATTAGGAACTTCTATTAATGAACGAATTTCTTTTATCATGTATTAAGATATAAAGCTTTGATAATCGTTTATATTTGTAGCGCTGCTGATGTAATATTTCTGCCATTGACATTGCATTGTTAATAGAGCTACAGATGATTGAGATTAGCAAACAAAAGCAATTAAAATGTAGAAAGCTATTGCTTTTTTGACTTTGATAAAACGTCTTATCGCTGAAGATGACTAACTTTATATAAAGGAACTTTACATTACACTTACGTTTGAAATTTTGCTATTGGCTTGTATTTTTATGTAAATTGATTGATGGTCTTAAAGCTTTCTCACTCTGTTTTTTTTATTTTATAATGAAATAAAAGACTGGCATTGATGAATTGCAAATACAATTTTATTTCATTGACAATATTTTCTATTAGTATGAATCAAACAGTTTTTAATTATTCACACAGTGACGAAATATCGTCATATATACAGTATAACCGACCTTTGAACAAAGTTTTTATTGCAGCTGGTTGACTGACAATAGCAGCAAATTAACAAAGCAATTGCCAAATATTAAAACTGAACGCCATTGTTATTTTGTCCTTTGATAGTGATATGACTAAAATAATCGAGATTATTGTGATTATAATAACCTTGTGACTTAATCAAATTTGTAAATCAAATATATTTATGATGTACCGGTACTGATAATTATAATAGCTTACATTACTGATGTAACAAGAAAAGGATTAGAGTCAACGAGTTAATATCTTCTCATTGAATGAGATATTGGCAATTGGCATACATTTTAATCTTGTTAGATTAGCTAGTTATCATTCTCAATTGTTTATCCATTTCAAGAGCTACTATTATTTACTGTACTACTCAACTTATAATTATTATTGTGTCTTTTTATATGCAATTTTGCAATATTCACCCAACAACAATTATTAGTTTGTTTAATTTGAAATTATAAATGCAAAGCGATAATTAGACTGGAGTTACAGAGAGCCCATGAGTCCCCTTTAATTTAGTCATACTTCGTTATTTTTTTTAAATTTCAGTTTATTAGTTCGATCCTTTTTGATACCGGTATACCGAAACTGAGCTACCGGTATGCAACTACCAAGTGCCTTACTCTAGTTACGTCAACAGCGCCAACACCCTAAATGACCCGAATATGAACTGAAATAATTAAATTATTTTGATAACATTACTAGTACTGTACTTGAAATAGCATTATGCTTGTATTACGCATATTTTCAAATGTACTTGTTGATTGAGGAAGTGGCTTTGAAAAACAGATAAAACAAGAATGAAGATGTTTTGAAAATTCTTATCAGTTTCAGTACCGTACATGCATTTTGATTACTTTTCAATGTCATATCAGCCTTTTAAGATTTCTGTACTTGGTCTAAAATAAGAATTAGTAACTCGTTTCTTCCAATGAAATTCACATAATTTATCTGACAGATAAATTCAAGTGTTAAGTTATCCACTCATTTCCTTTTATCAAAATGATATAAAATGCAATATATTCTGATGGAAAAATTTCACAAACTTGCCAACTTGTCATTCTCTCCAATTTTTCCTAAAAAACCTTTTTGTTAAAAAAAAGCTGTTAAAATGATTGCTATTGGTCTGGCTACGTTTTTGATGGCTCTAACGCTTGTGAGCTGCGTACCAACTGGTAACCTAAAGACGTTACAAAACCACTCACCCTATGAAATCATTGAAGGAGAATCTTACGATTATATTGATGAAGGGGGAATATATTATTGCGGTGCAATGACCTACGTTTATCCATATTATACTAACGCTGTCATTGCCTACTATGGCGTTGATTTTGGTAACACTACTGAAGCGGTCGAAATTAGCTACAACATTGACTACCTGGGAGCTACAACTGTTTGGTTCCAGCTTGATAGCCGAAGTGGACCATACATCGCTTCCATTACACTTGGCTATGTAAGTGTAGACAATTGTCATTTCGAAACAGTAACTGGATTTCTATCTACAATCACCAGTGGAGTCCATGATCTATATGTTGTTTTCGATACTTCAGATAGTTTATATTTGCCTGACATTGATTGGTTCCAGTTTAAATTAAAAGCATAATGTAAAATCATGAATTAATAAACCAAATAAAAGTTATAGTTTAATCAAACAATACTTATACGGTATCTTGAATTTTTATTTATTTTTTTTTTATAGTATTTTAGTTTCACATACAGTAAAGAAGTTTTTTAGGTTTCACTGTTGTCAATCGACATTTGTTGGCAATACCACAGAAGCACATACAGTAGTACTTTTGCATTTCACAATAATAGTTTTTGACTATTGATAGTTTAAATGCTATTGCTCCATTGGGTTTTGCACTGATCATCAATAAACATTGCTGGTTCATCCTTTGTTTGCATCAATGATAAACGACATACAAATGAAACAAAATTAGTTAGAGCGCTAATTAACCAAAAATAAGTTTCATGTGTCTATTATTGTTTTGAATTTTAATTTAATAAAATATATAGTTTAGTTTCTCGTGTTAATTAATACCGTAAAAACATGAAGTTATACTTAAATCCTTTTAAATGGTTTACAATTTAAACAAAAGTACAATATATAACTTTAGCATTTTGTAATATAAAGTGCTGTAGTAGAATTATTGCTCCTATTTCTAAATATCCAATTAAATACCTAGTTCATTAAATACAATAGTTCATTAAGGCAAATATAGTTGCAATGGTTGTAAATATGATTAAAACTCCCAATTGTAAGACTAGTGTTTTATCCTACTTTAGTCGCTACATAAATTTATTCAATTAGGTCATAGTGGTGTAATTTAATTAAATCTTAATATTTCATAATTAAAAAAAAGGTTGACAACTAATTAAAAAAAAGGTTTTTCGACAACTTTTATGTAAAATTTTGTCGTAAATTTATAAGAAACTTGTTTAAATTCTGAACTAATGTATTTGAAGTTTTTAAATTTTGGTGTATACAATTACATAGACATTTTGATTTCATTAATGCAAATCCTATATGCTTTAATTAAACAACATCAAGGACGGTTCAAGCTTAACAAAAACCCTGAAAAACTGGTATGAGGAAATGCAATAAAGCAATTGTCAGATAGCTGAATAGGAAGTAAGTTATCATCAAACTTCAACTGACACATCATTCAGAAATGATCAAAACACTCGTTGTTAAGCTCAATGAAAACCTTATCTGAAACCTTTAATCTGAATACTAAGCTCAAGTGGACTAAATTATCCACATTTATCCTTGTACGAAAATGTATAAATGACAATTAAAAACATCACCGAGTATAAAACCAAACAAAACTCGACTTGAAACTTTTAAGTGAAATCTTTTTCCAGTATTTGCAGCACATAAAATGGTTTCCATCGTTTTGACGACTTTATTGGCAACTCTAACGCTTGTAAGTTGCGCACCAAATGGCAACTTAAAGTTCCATCCGGCTTATGAAGTCATACAAGTCGAATTCTATGACTATATTGACAAGGCCATAGTTCTGAATGGATGCAGTGAGACATCTTACATTTATTTCAACCAGACTGATAGTAGCATTGGCTTTTTCGACGTTGATTTTGGTTGGTATACCGAAGCTGTTGATATCCGTTACAACATTGACTCTCGGGAATCCTCAACGATTATTTTTCGTGTGGATAGCATCGATGGTCCAATCGTGGCCTCTGGCACTTTAGGTTATGTAAGTACTGAATATTGTAACTACATAACGGAAACTGTATTTTTTTCAACCACTATAAGTGACGTTCATGACATCTATATTTCATTTGATGGAATTGATGTCAGCGCTTTACCTGATATTGATTGGATCCAATTTAAAGAATTGGTTGTTTAATCTGATGTTTAATGCTTGACCAATGATTATTATATTATAGTTGTATTGCATATAATTTGTAATGCATAATATTGCAATGTTACAAATGTAAATCACAATTCAAAAAAAAAAAACAAACAATGTAAACCGTTAAAATTTCAAGAAGTTCAATTGCAATTAATTGTTGGTATTATATTGTAATAAATCGGCATTATTTGTTTCTAAACGAAAACAGAAACTGTTTTTCATGGACTAAACTGAGCATCACTATTATTTTATATCAAGAAACATAATTTATTTTAAATTCAGGTCATTTAACTTCCATTTGGTAGGAAAAAGTATACCTCAAATGTTGGAAGATTTAGTGCTAAGCGAGTTTGTGTTAAACGGATTCCACTGTGTGTTATATTTTTCTTTGGACAAGTGTTTTAGGAAAGTTGAGTCAAATTAGACATATTTTTCAACTAATTAAACGCATTTTAGTCTAAATTAAGTGAAATTGGACAATTTAAAGCATTTTAGGAAAGAATTGAATCACGTTCGGCATATTTTGGAGTAATTAGATGAGTTTTGAGTGCGACATTTTTTTGTATTAAACGGGTTTTGTTTCGTATTAACAGGAAACAAATGTATGGAAATGTCTTTACTTTAGTTTAAGACCAAAATGATGTTTTGTGTTAAGTAAATTCGCGTTAAACAGATACTATTGTAATGCCAATGAAAATTAACAAGAAATATGAAATTTTTAGTACTATATACTATTCGTATTTTCCTAAGTTGCTATTGAAATTTCATATCAGATAGTAAATTAAAGTTCAAATCAATTGCAAATAAATAAAGAAAACCTGAAAATATTGAACATCCTTTTATCATTTATTCATAAAAAGATTGGATTATTAATTAAAACGATTGAATTAAAAAAATTAACAAAACTTTTTCAACAATATGAAGGACATCAAAAGTTGATTATGTGCCATGAAAATCTAAATGTGCGCATAATTGGCCACTAATTCTTAATTAAAACACTTTAACATTAATTGGTATTGTAATTTTGTTATTGCGATTGATTTTGGTGTAAGAATCTTTCATGTCTTATACAGCATCTTCATTTGGCTTTGCTTTCCTGTTTATTGGCTTTGTAATCCTTGTACAAATCTATAAATTCCATAGCCAACCAATACGATTGCAACTCCAGCAATAACATATGGTGCAACCGCTATAACCACTTTAACAACATCAATCATTAATAATTTTCATCATTAAGGTTTTTTTTAAATAGAAATTTATATTGACAAACCTGTAGCAAGTTGTGACAGGGCAGCTTGAGCGCCTACATTTATGGATGCTACAGTAAGAAATCCACTGGCAGATGAGATGCTCACTGAACCCCCAACACTAAACATGGAAGCAGACACACTGGCTCCAGGAGTAAGTGTTCCGGTCAAACTGGCAAGTGCTGGAGCCAAAACCTCGGCCATTTTAGTAGCTTAAAAATGAATATCTTTTTAAACACAAAACAACACTGTGGTTTTCAACTAAAGAATAGGCATTTCCATATTATCAGCCATGTTTCTAAGGATGTGCATTGTTATGACCAACTGTTTATCTTTTTTTAAAGAAAAAACGTAGTTGAAGGTCAAGTATCATAAGATGCAGTTTACTATACTCAAGGTTATAAGTGTTTTACTAAGCATCTTTAATTTTCTTAGTCTCTTATGACAGCCTACGTGTTAAACCCAGTTTTAATCTTTCTCCCCCTCAACTTGTATTGACATAACCCAGAGTACAAGATATGAGTCACTTTCAATTCAATTCAAATGACAGGTTAAATGTAATACCAATTCAGTGTTGATTTATTAAAAACACAACTAAATACAGATCGGTACTCACAACTGTCTATTCAAAATATGTTTGACAACTTTAAAACAAAAAGTATCAAATTTGAACAGACAGTACCCTGTATTTATAGATCTTATTTGACTAATATGTTGTCCTTTGTCTCCTAGGAACTTATAAGAAAACTTATTTTATAGTTAGTTATTTTTTTTTTTTTTTGTATATTTTGATAACTTTACTGAGAAACTTTATTTGTTGATACTCAAAAGTTTCTCAATGTGAAAATGACATAAAGAAGTTTGACATATTCAATTTAAAGTTTAAGTAACAGTACTTGAAATATTGTAATATAATGAATACTCTTCATTGTATTTCTTAATAAGCATATTAATTTTAACACGGGTACATACCTTTTCTTTATTTTTTTGGTTTTTAGTAAGTCTTGCAGTGATGTTGATTGTGCTCTGTTTATTGTTGGAATTTAACTTCATTTTTCATACGTTCTCTTTTCTCCAGTATGTATACAGTATAAGAAGCCATTAGCTTGTGCCAAGGATTTGCATGGGGTCTATGGATGACCTGCTTAAGATCGCTCACGGTTAAGCTACAGCTTAAGCTCAACGTCTGCTCACTACTCGTATCACTAACAAAATATCGCTATACGTCTTTTACGTTTAGAAAAACCACCACTAAGACGTTTTTATAATTTCTTTCGTTTTAATCAGGTTAGATTAGTCAGGTTAATTTAATCATTTTTTTAAGTTAGGTTAGTTAAAAATAGGTAAAGTTATTTTACTACAAACAAAGACATGAGTCGTACTTTACACTGAGCGCTTGCAAACTTTTGGGATCGGCTTTGGAGCGATCAGGTAAGCGGACAATGAGCGGACTGTAAGTAGGTCATCCATAGACCCAATGCAATTCTTGGCGCAAACTAATGCCACGTTACAGTATACAGTATGTAACACCATCTAGTGACAAGTTATAAATGTTGATTGGCAAACTACGGCCCGCCAGAGTATAAATTATTGTGCGAGGCTATGGCACACGCACATCCATGTTGCGATAATGATTTTTGCTATCT
>JAAFCF010005748.1:14820452-14848766 GCA_013389785.1 Helicorthomorpha holstii | reverse complement strand
AAAAAAAAAAAACGGGAATTTTTTGTAGACCGCGGGGCCGGGTGCAGAGCATCATTTCGGCCCTGGGTGGAAGTTTGAAACAGATAGCAAAAATCATTATCGCAACATGGATGTGCGTGTGCCATAGCCTCGCACAATAATTTGTATTCTGGCGGGCCGTAGTTTGCCAATCAACATTTATAACTTGTCACTAGATGGTGTTACATACTGTATGGGGGTAGAGCGAACTTTCCATCACTCTGGTATAAACTGATACAAATGATGTGCATAGACATTGGTTTTTAAACCCCTCCTCCTCACGTGTTTTTGGTTTCTTTCAAAAAACGTCACATATTTAAGGAGAAAAGAAAGCATCTGAAAAATAAAGTTAAGTTCCAACAATAAACAGAGCACAATCAACATCACTGAAAGTCTTACTAAAAAACAAAACAAAAAAAAAAGGTATGTACCAGTGTTAAAATTAATAAGCTTATTAAGAAATACAATGAAGAGTATTCATTATATTACAATATTTCAAGTACTGTTACTTAAACTTAGAGAACTAAATTGAATATGTCAAACTTCTTTATGTCATTTTGACATTGAGAAACTTTTGAGTATCAACAAATAAAGTTTCTCAGTAAAGTTATCTAAATATACAGAAAATAAAACTATAAAATAAGTTTTCTTATAAGTTCTAGGAGACAAAGGACAACTTATTGGTCAAATAAGATCTTTAAATACAGTGAACTGTCTGTTCAAATTTAATACTTTTTGTTTTAAAGTTGTCAAATATATTTTGAATAGACAGTTGTGAGTACCGGTACTGTATTTAGTTGTGTTTTTAATAAATCAACACTTAATTGGTATTACATTTAACCTGTCATTTAAATTGAATTGAATTGAAAGTGACTCATATCTTGTACTCTGAGTTATGTCAATACATGTTGAGGGGAGAAAGATTAAAACTGAGTTTAACACGTAGGCTGTGATAAGAGAATTAAAGATGCTTAGTAAAACACTTATAACCTTGAGTATATAAATAATTGCTTCTTATGATACTTGACCTTCAACTACGTTTTTTCTTTAAAAAAAGATAAACAGTTGGTCATAACAATGCACATCCTTAGAAACATGGCTGATAATATGGAAATGCCTATTCTTTAGTTGAAAACCGCAGTGTTGTTTTGTGTTTAAAAAGATATTCATTTTTAAGCTACTAAAATGGCCGAGGTTTTGGCTCCAGCACTTGCCAGTTTGACCGGAACACTTACTCCTGGAGCCAGTGTGTCTGCTTCCATGTTCAGTGTAGGAGGTTCAGTGAGCATCTCATCTGTCAGTGGATTTCTTAATGTAGCATCAATCAACGTAGGCGCTCAAGCTGCCCTGTCACAACTTGCTACAGGTTTGTCAATATAAATTTCTATTTAAGACAAAACAAAAAACATGATGAAAATTATTAATGATGGATGTTGTTAAAGTGGTTATAGCGGTTGCACCATATGTTATTGCTGGAGTTGCAATCGTATTGGTTGGGTATGGAATTTATAGATTTGTACAAGGATTACAAAGCCAATAAGCAGGAAAGCAAAGTCAAATGAAGATGCTGTATAAGACATGAAAGATTCTTACACCAAAATCAATCGCAATAACAAAATTACAATACCAATTAATGTTAAAGTGTTTTAATTAAGAATTAGTGGCCAATTATGCGCACATTTAGATTTTCATGGCACATAATCAACTTTTGATGTCCTTCATATTGTCAAAAAAGTTTTGTTAATTTTTTTAATTCAATCGTTTTAAGCAATAATTCAAACTTTTTATGAATAAAGGATCATGAAAGAAAAAATATAAAAAAGCGAGTTGAAGACGCTTTTCACATTGTCAATAAAAATATTGAAAAAATGGATGAAATATCCAAGAAATTGGAAAAACTATTTAACAAATTAGATGAAACTTATAAACCACTTGAAAAAACCCTGCGTTCAAAATGCAAATATCGATTTGGATTTGACATTCAAATTTGACAGCTGTGTTTCAAAAATGAAAACAGAAATTACGAAATGCCAAACACAACTCACACAATTGCACGAAGAAATTGATCTTTTCTTAGGTTTGTAATTGCGTTTTATTTTAGTGAAAGAAACCAATCTAATTGTTTGTTTTAATTCGTTGTTAAATATTAAACTGGGCCTTGTAATTGGAGGAACTGTTGTTGGTTTTGGAGGTGGAGCTGCAGCCACTGCAACAATCATTATTTTAGTGAGCAATCCAATTGGATGGATCGTTGGAGGTACAGTAATAACAATAATTATAACAACTATTAATCACAATAACAATTATTAAAAATGGTTGATGATAGCTGCTGCAGCTGGAGCTATTGGTCTTGGATTGGGAATAACTGGAATTGTTAATGCTGTGCAACATGCCCAAAACGTAGGACCATTAACCGAAACAAAAGTGAGAATAAAGGATGTGAAAGATGCCTTCGACAAAGAAAATAAAAATGGAAAAAGCATATTAAAAAGTTGCAAGAAATGGGAATCAAAGTGAAGAATTATCCACTGTAAAAAGCCTAAATTTCAATAAAAGAAGTTGCTTAACATTTTTATTTAAATTGCATGCACTCTTAAATTCAATAACCATATATCATCAGAATCAATTAATGTTTAATTACATTAGAAAATCAATCAAAGTTTAATAAAAGGGTTAAAATTCTATTAACTGTATAAATTAAAATAAAACCAATCAATTTTAATTGGAGGAGAATTTTGCGATGAATCGACTATAAAAGTGAAAAACGTATCATGAATTCCAGAAGGAAGTAAAACGAGGAAAGTTTCGATCATTTGAAAGTAACAAAAATCACCTGAAATGGCCTGAACAGGAATGTCTGCAATTACAGGACCATCTACACTGTCAATTGTTATTCGGATCAAAGTGGCGTCATATAAATAAGCGTCGTATGCCACATAAACATTAACCGATTCAGTCATCCATCCAAAGTCCAGCCGATTATACACAAACTCGCTTAACACTAAATCTTCTAACGTTTGAGGTATACTTTTTTTTACTGAATCAAAGTTAAATGACCTGAATTTAAAATAAATTATGTTTCTCGATATAAAATAATAGTGATGTTCAGTTTAGTTCATGAAAAACCGTTTCTGTTTCGTGTCGATTTATTACAATATAATACCAACAATTGCAAATGAACTAATTAAACTTTGAACGGTTTACATTGTTTTGTTTTTTTTTTAATTGTGTTTTACATTTGTAACATTGCAAAATTATAGATTACTTATTATATACAATACAATTATAATGTAATAATCATTGGTCAATCATTAAACATCAGATTAAACGACCAATTCTTTAAATTGGATCCAAACAATATCAGGTAAAGCGTTGATATCAATTCCATCAAATGAAATATAGATGTCATGAACGTCACTTATAGTGGTTGAAAAAAATACAGTTTCAGTTATGTAGTTACACCAATTAGTACTTACATAACCTAAAGTGCCAGAGGCCACGATTGGACCATCAATGCTATCCACACGAAAAATAATCGTTGAAGATTCCCGAAAGTCAATGTTGTAACGGATATCAACAGCTTCGGTATACCAACCAAAATCAACGTCGAAAAAGCCAATGCTACTGGTTGTCTGGTTGAAATAAATGTAAGATGTCTCACTGCAATCATTCAGAACTATGGCCTTGTCAATATAGTCGTAGAATTCTGCTTGGATGACTTCATAAGCCGGATGGAACTTTAAGTTACCATTTGGTGCGCAACGTACAAGGGTTAAAGTTGCCAAAAAAGTCGTCAAAACAATAGAAACCATTTTATGGGCTGTAGAAGTTTTCACTTAGCTTAAGTTGCTCGATTTTCTACTCTGTGGTTTTTTCAATTGCCGTTTTATATCATTTCGTACAAGGATAAATGCGGACAAATTGGTCCACTTAAGCTTTATTTTTCAGATAAATTATAAGGATTTCATTGGTGACTTAAGCTTAACAACGAGTGTTTTGATCATTTCTGAATGACTTGTCAGTTGAAGTTTATTGATAACTAGCTTCCTATTCCGTTATCTTACAATTGCTTTATTGCATTTCATCTTACACGCTGTTTTTTTTTTTGTTTTTTTTTTTTGGAGCTTGAACATTATATTATTCAAATCAAAATTTGGCAGTTGCATAGCTCTGTCAGTATAAGCGTGGATTGAGAGTCAGGATATAGAGAGTTGGAGTCCCGACCACTGTCAATACGTGACGTGGGACGGATAATGAGTCTTTTCATCCATCTCTCTCTCTCTCTCGACTCGTCCCAAGAAGATGGAAATGGTTGGAAGACCAGTTGAGTCATTGTTAAAATCGAATTAATAAATTAATCATAAAATACGAGTATAATAAGCATGACAGAATACGGAGAAGTCATGGGCAAAATGCCGGAAAGCTCTGTAACCCCTATATCTTGTAACACATAGGTTGAAAGACGAACGAATATACAAATATATATAATAAATTTTTATGCAATTTAATACACTAAAAAAAAAAAAAAAGAAATACAGTACATATGTTCAGAAACTAAACAAGTTCCTTAAAAATTATGACTACACTTTGCATTAGAGTTGTCGATGAAAACCATTAAAAGCTGCCTTTTTTAATTACGAAATTTTATTAAGTTTTATAATTGCTGGTCAAAGTAATTCAATTAGCTACGGTACTAAATTGCATTACAGCCTTAAGAGTTTTGGCACTAAGTGGTACAACCATTATAACTATTGAGTTACTGTATTCAATTGAATATTTAAGAGATATTTTCTCGTATATACAAGTGCAATGTCTGTATAATGCACAATGTTAAAATCATATCATGTACATGAAGTAAAACTTGATGTTCTTACCGTATTAATTAACAAGAGAACTAAATATTTTTTTTGAAATTAAAATTCAAAAAAAATATTTCTGTATATTACTTTTGGTTTATATTTGCGCTCAGTGAACTAATTATGTTTGATTTGCCTGTCGTTTTCCAATGGTGCAAACAATAAGTGAATCATTCATGTTTATTGATAAATACCCAAAGTTTCTATAGTTAAAAATCAAGGTAAAAACTATTAAAGTGACATGCAAAAGTACTATGTACCTATGAGGTATTGCCAACAAAATAATGTACTGTAAAGCTTTCGATTGACAACAAAGAAACCTAAACAAACTACCGTACGGTATGTGAAATCATAAATAAATCAAAAAAGAAATTGTAAATACAAGTATTGTTTAATTAGATTTAATCTTTTATTTGGTTTATCAACTTAATAAGTTTACATTAAGCTTTTAGTTTAAACTGGAACCAATTGATGTCAGGCAAAGATCCCGTATCTGGAGCATCAAAGACAATATAGAGATCATGGATCCCACTAGTTATTGTAGATAGAAATCCAGTAGCTGTTTCGAAATGACAATAATCCACACTTACATAGCCAAGTGTAATGGAAGCGATGTATGGACCACTTCGGCTATCAATCTGGAACCAAACAGTTGAAGCTGCCAGGAAGTCAATGTTGTAATTAATTTCTACGGCTTCGGTAATGTTGCCAAAATCAACACCATAGTAGGTAATGACAGTGTTAGTATAATATGGAGTCACGGAGGCAGTTTCACCGCAAGTGAAGACATCACCTCCATCAATATAGTCGTAAGATTCTCCTTCGATGATTTCATAGGATGGGTGGTTTTGTAAAGGTTTTAGGTTAGCAGTTGGTACGCAGCTCACAAGCGTCAAAGTAATCATGAAAGAAACCAGTCCAATGGTAACCATTTTAACAGCGATTTTCAAGATTGGTTTTTAGAAAAAATTGAAGTGAATGACAAGTTAGCCAGTTTGTAATATTTTTCCACAGTATATCTTGCATTTTATATCATTTTAGTATAAGGAAATAAGTAGATACCTCAACACTTGAATTGATCTGCAAGATAAATTATGTGAATTTCATTGGAAGAAACATAGTTACTAGTTTTGATTTAAGACAGAGTAATTAAATCTTAACAGGCTGATATGACACTACAAAGTAAACAAAGTACTCGTACTGAAACTGATAAGAATTTTCAGAAACATTTATTTTTGTTGTATCTTTTTCAAAATCACTTCCTCAATAAACAAGTATTGTATGTGTCAAAATATGCTTAAAGTTAACATAGTGCTATTCAACATACAGTAATTTTATTAAAATAATTAACTTATGTCAGTTGCTATTTGGATTCTTTATGGTTTCGGCCTTGCACTAATTTAAAATGCACTAATAATTAAAAGAAGCTTGTATCAACTGTGCTTTTTTTTCAATTTACATTTACGTCAAAATAATGGTGGCAGTTATCAATTATTTCATCACGCAAGAAAAACCAATACAAAAAAGCGAATTGAAGACGCGTTTTAAATTGTCAATAAAAGCATTGAAAACATGGATGAAAAGTCTAAAGCATTGGCTGAGCTATTTAATATTTATAAAGTACACTACTTGAGAAACCCTGCGTTCAAAATAAAAATATCTATTTGAATAGTCAAATATGACTACTGTACAGTATTTCAGAAATGAAAACAGAAATTACGAAATGCAAAACAGAACTCACACAATTGCACAAAGAAATTGATCGTTTCTTAGGTTTGTAATTGCGTTTGATTTAATAAGAAGAAACCAGTCTAATTGTTTACTTTAATTAATTGTTAGCTGTTGAATTGGGTCTTGCAATTGGAGGAACAGTTTTTGGTTTTGGAGGTGGAACTGCAGCCACTGCAACAATCATTGTTTTAGTAAGCAATCCAATTGGATGGATGGTTGGAGGTTTGTACATTTAGATGAAACATTGTCAATAGAAAAAAAAATTATAATGATTGATGATAGCTACTGCAGCTGGAGCTGTTGGTCTTGGATTGGGAATTACTGGAATTGTTAATGCTGTGCAACATGCTCAAAACGTAGGACCATTAACTGAAAGAAAAGAAATAATAAAAGACCTAAGAGATGCCTATTGTCATATAGGCATCTATATTGGCATTGAGTAATATTGTCAATACAACAACCGTTATTAAAATTATTGAAGACATTATTATAGGAATGGTAGCTGGAACTGTTGCCTAGAGAAGAATTAATAACAAAAATCCCATAACAAATATAAATGTGAAAATTCAAGATTTCTTAAACATTTTTCATATATATAAAAGTTGCTAATACGTTGTTTTAGTACAACATTTATTTACGAATGATTACAATATAATACCAACAATTGCAAGTGAACTACTTGAAATTTTTACGGTTTACATTTTTTTTTTTTTTGAATTGTGGTTTACATTTGTAACATTGCAAAATTATACATTACAAATTATAGGCGATACAACTATAATATAATAATCATTGGTTAATCATTAAACATCAGATTAAACGACCAATTCTTTAAATTGGATCCAATCAATATCAGGTAAAGCGCTGATATCAATTCCATCAAATGAAATATAGATGTCATGAACGTCACTTATAGTGGTTGAAAAAAATACCGTTTCCGTTATGTAGTGACACCATTCAGTACTAACATAACCAAGAGTACCGGAAGCCACGATTGGACCATCTTGGCTATCCACACGAAAAATGATAGTTGAAGATTCCCGAGTGTCAATGTTATAATGGATATCAACAGCTTCGGTATACCAACCAAAATCAACGTCAAAAAAGCCAATGCTACTATCAGTCTGGCTAAAATGAATGTAATCGGTATCACTGCAATTCTGGACAAGGGCTTCGTAATTATAGTCGCATAGCTCGACTTGGATGACTTCATATGCCGGATAAATCTTTAAGTTACCATTTGGTTCGCAACTTACAAGCGTTAGAGTTGCCAAAAAAGTCGTTAAAACAATGGAGATCATTTTATGGGCTTAAGATATTTTTCAAGTTTTCACTTAGTTAAAGTTGAGTTATGTTTGGTTTAAGTGGTTTTTACAGTTGTCTTTTTATACAATTTCGTACGAGGATAAATGCGGATAATTTGGTCCACTTGAGCTTATTTTTCAGATAAATTATAAGGATTTCATTGGTGAAGTTCTGAATGACATGTCATTTCAAATTTGTTGATAAATTGTTTCAGATTAAATGTACAAAGTATTTCCTCCTACGATATTTTCTTCCTATTTTTGTTTTTTTTCTTTTTTTTTTTTTTTTTTGATTTTCGCTTGAACACATCTAGATGTAATTACAACATAAAATTTGCCATTATTAAAATCAAAATTTTTATGCAATTGTATGACTAAATTTGCCTAAACGAGCTATTGTATTCAAGTGAATAGAATATTTATACATGGGAACAATACTCGTACTACAACATTGTATAATGCAAATTGTTAAAATTATACACAGTAAAATCCGTTTAACGCGAATTCGCTTAACACAAAAACTCAGTCAATATAGAATGATACTGAAGTCCTTTTCTATGCATTTATTTTCTTTTAACACGATAGAAAACTCGCTTAACACAAAAGATTTCGCTTCTCCGAATGAACAAAATGTAAAATATGAAATGAAAATACTGTTTAATTAAAATATAATTTTTATTTAAATGATCAACTTTATAATTTTACACTATGCTTTTGCTTTAAACTGAAACCAATCAATGTCAGGCATAGAATCGTCATCTGGAGTATCAAATACAATATAGAGATCATGGATTCCACTGGTTATTGTGGATAGATACCCTGTTGCTGGTTTAAAAATACAATGATTATTATCAACATAGCCAAGTGTAATGGAAGCGATGTATGGACCACTTCGGCTATCAATCTGAAACAAAACAGTTGCGGCTCCCAGGAAGTCAGTGTTGAAACTAATTTCTACTGCTTCGGTAATGTTGCCAAAATCAACGTCATCGTAGGTAATGACAGCGGAAGTAGCGGTGGATGTACGTAGGCCATTTCACCGCAATACAGAACAGAACCTCCAGAAATAGAACTGAAACGTTCGGCTTCAATGATTTCATAGGCTGGGTGACTCTGTAACGTCTTTATGTTACCACTTGGTACGCAGCTTACCAGCGTTAGAGCCATCAAGAAAGTCGCTAGCTCAATAGCAATCATTTTAACAGCGATTTTCAAAATTATTTAAGTAAATGATAAATTAGCCTATTGTGATATATTTTTCAACAGAATATCTTGCATTTTATATCATTTTTGTATAAGGAAATTAGAGGACAATTTACCACTTTAGTTAATCTGGCAGATAAACTAAAGTGAATTTCATTGGAAGGAGCAAAGTTACTAGTTTTGATTTCAGATCAGGTACATAAATCTTATAATGCTGATATGATATTAAAAAAATAAACAGTGTTTGTACTGCAACTGATTTTCAGAAACATTTTAAATTTTAATAAAAAATATGTCAATAAAATAAAATCCCATTGACGATGGAAAACTGTTGGTCATTATTTCATCATAAAAGAAAGAAATATAAAACAGTAACTTGAAGAAGCTTTAAAACAATCAATCAATTTTACGTCATTCCGTTCAATTCATATCTGGAAACATTATTGGAAAAAGAAACTGAAACAATTATCGGGAAAAGAAACTACGATAAATATTAGAAAAAGAAACTAAGATAAATATTGGAAAAAGAAACTAAAATAATTTATCATTTGAAAAACATACTGCGACATTTGAGATAAGGAAATACTACAACAAGTTTTAGGAGTTAAAATTGCAAGCCAATAGCAAAATCTCAATCATAACGTTTTTGTATAAAGTCATTTACACTATAAAGAAATTTCGTCAAAACTAAAAAAAAAAAACAGTAACTTTGCAACTGTTAATTGCTATTCCATTGGAATTATCAATCCGATGGAGCTCTAACGACAACACATTACAAGTTTGCAGAATCAATCACTTCAATAAGCTATCAGAATTTTCTGATAAGTCTAGAATTGTATAAGTGACAAAAACGTAACTTAAGTGCAACTCATTGTAAGTTGATACACCACCTACAAACGATTGCAGTATTCAGTCGTTAATACATTTGAGTATAACCAGGTACGTTTAACCATTTAACTTAATTACAATTATTACGCATAATAACTATTACTATTATACAGGATGGACAAAAAGTCCAATTAACAGTTTTGTCATATTTTGCATATCTTACAATTGTTCACCCTGTATGAAAGTTAAATACCGTAGTAAAAAAAACAACAAATAATTTGTCATTTATTAGTGGCTACTTTATCAACATTAACATTGGTGATTAAACCGAGTTTTTTTTCGTATTAAGCGGGTTTTGCTTCGTGTTGCCATGAAACAAATGTACAGAAACGCCTACAGTATATTTAATTCGGGACCACAATGCTTTTTTTGTTAAGCAGATTCCATTGTTATGTTATCAAAAAAGCATGTTTTAAGCGTGCTATTATAATCAATAAATTATATCTATATTATTAATTCGATTTTATAAGTAACTTACTGGTTAAATATCAATCACTATAACATAATATTGCATGATAAAACGGTAAATGTTTTGTGCTATTAATCTCCTTCTGAGTTTTTCCTCGTTATTTTAATTATAATTGTAAAGAACTAAAGTCCTAATTGTTTTTAAAAGTTCAATTAATGACTCCATTATCATACATCAAAATGTTTTTCTAATGGATCAAATGTGGACTTAATACACTATGTTAAACTGATAATACAGTATAAAGAAAATTACTTTGATTACAATCAAGTGATTGAATCGTAATCAAAGTAGTGATAACATTATTTCAAGTTATTGATAAGTTGCTAACGAATCGAAAGAGAAAACTAATAGTCTCAATAAAAGAACCGTAACACTTAATCATACAAGTTCAGAAACGTCTCAATTGCGTTAACTCTGTGGTAAGTAACCATTTTATCGTTTATTTTAAAAAGAAAAACACATTATACCAATATACTGGGCGAGTTTCAAATTGGAGTTTCTTTTTTTTAACTCTTGAAAACAAACAAAAAAATATCAATCACCACTGAAACTTATACCATTTAGTTTCGTTTCTTTATTGAAAAGTAAAAAAGCAATGTCATAATTTAGTAAATCACCTGGCATACAGTTTTAAACTTGTATGCAAATATGAATGATGATTAACTGTTTATACGTTTTAATCTTGTTTTTATTTAGTTCCTATTTCTCTGAAAAATGGGTTCTAAAAACATAAATGTTAAACGAGGTGTGATGATGCGGGAAACAATCACTATAACTAAACAGTTAATAAGTAGAAAATTTCTGACGCCGCGGGAAACAATCATTATAACTAAATGGTTAATGCGTAATACATTTCTGACGCTGCGAAAAACATTCACCCAACAAAAAAATCCTATAAATGTACAAATGCCTACGCTGAATAAAAAACCAATTAAAAACCCTGAAGTTGAACAGCTTTTGAATCGGTTGGAACGTATCATTCAAGATGACAACATAGTAGTTGAAGATCTTTTGAATCAGTTGAAAGGAATCATTGAAAATGATTCCTTCTTAAATAACGTTGAGAAAGTCATTCAAAACCTAAAAGGATTGATCACATCTCCAGAGGTCGTTGAAATGTTGGGAACACTTGTTCCTTTATCTATCGGGTACGTGAAACTTATGGAGAAAGTCATCGAGTATTTCATAAAACAAGAAAAAAGATTGAAAGAGCGAGTTAAAGACGTTCATGAAATTGTCAAGAAAAGTATGAAAACCATGAATGAAATATCCAACACGTTGAAGGAAATTTATGAACAACTTCGGGAACTTGGTTCACCCAGCGATCAAAATACAGGGATCAGTTTGGACTTGAAAAAAAAATTTGACAGCTGTGTTCCAAAAATGCAATCTGAAATTACAGAATGCCAAGCAAAACTCACACAATTGCACGAAGAAATTGATCGTTTCTTAGGTTTGCAATTGCATATTATTTTATTAGAAAAAAACAATTTAATTAATTGCTTAAATTCGTTGTTAGCTATTAAATTGGGCCTTGCAATTGGAGGAACTGTCGTTGGTTTTGGAGGTGGAGTTGCAGCCACTGCAACAATCATTATTTTGGTGAGCAATCCAATTGGATGGATGGTTGGAGGTTTGTACATTTAGACCAAATATTGTCAATACAAAGACAACTATTAAAATAATTTATGATAGGTGCTGCATCAGGAGCTATTGGACTTGGATTGGGAATTACTGGAATTGTTAATGCTGTGCAACATGCTCAAAACGTAGGACCATTAACCGAAGGAAAAGGGATAATAAAGGACCTAACAGATGCCTGCAATGAAAAAAAAAATAAATTGGAAAAGCTTATTAAGACGTTGCAGGAGATGGGAATTGAAGTGGTGTATTATCCACTGTAAAATGCTTATATTAAGTTGTCTATTATTTTGGTTAAAAGTTTCTTAAATTCAATAATCGTCAGCCTTGTTTAAGTTTGGCCAATGTATTAAAATAGTTTGTCTATTATCGATCTTACTTGAGATAATCAATCAAAGTTTGATCATTTTAATAATTATCATTTTAGTTCATTGAATTTACTCAAATAGAACCAATTCAATATTAATTGGAAGAGAATTTTGCAATAAATCGATTATAAAAGTAATAAACGTATTATGAATACCAGAAATGACCCGAAAATTATGCCCTGTCGATACTATTTGTATGGTAAAATTACATGAATTAATTTTTAAAAATTTTTCATGCCATTTTAGCGACTTTGTCATGTAAAATGTCGACTTTCAAAATCTATGTCGCATGACAATTTTAATTGTCTTGATATTATTTAAAAATTGTATAACAATCTCTTATATATATAAAGCTATTCTTACTACAAGGTTATGATTTATTACGATAATGTTGCATTTATGGCTTATGACAGTGTAGAATGACACAACTCCAAGTCATCAAAACACATTTCTCCCAAGTCGCTCCAGTCTTTTTCATACGTGACAAAATGTAAAGATCTTGCAAGATACATCTTTAACTATTAATCAAACTGATTTGATCTTATCATGACATAATCAGTGATACAATACCGTAAAAGCAAAAGTCAATGGAGAATTTCAATGCATATTTTCAGAATTTAGCTGAAACTAAAGTTAGCTGAAACTAACAAGAAATACAAGATAACTTAAATTATTCCTAGAAAATTGACAAGTATCACTGATTTTAATGATAAATTCACTGAATTTGCAAAATTTTCAGACTATCAATAACCAATTTTCCTCGTATTTCTATCACATAAGATCAAACAGTTAAAAATCGTCTATAAAACGTCGTTTGGTTCAAACACCAGAGTCACTTAGTCGCAGTATTTGCTCCAAAACTACAAACAAAATGACTACTCAATGTCTACCATTCGCATTACCATTGTCATTGCTAATTGCATTAATTAGTTGTAAAGCAATGGCTTCTACCAATGACACAATTCACATTGAAGCTGAAGATTACGACTACACAAACAACAACTATTCAATCGTTCATTGTCTTTATGGAACCGCCGTTTCGCCTATTTCGGACACCTTTTACGGCTACAGCGACATTGACTTAGGAAGTGGCAATAAATGGACTATACAATTGCGTCATAGTGCTGGTGATAAAGTGGATCCACCAGCCATTGTTAACTTCCATTTGGACAGTGTAAACGGTGAAGTAATTGCAGCCATTTCAACTCCATTTGTAGATCCAAATCTGTGCATTTTTGGTTTTACAACTCAACCATTGACTTCAAACGTTTCCGGTGTCCACGATATCTACATTACATACACAGGATTATTTCAATCATTGCCATACATTGATTGGTTCGAGTTCCTTTGTCAGTAATTGACTTGCAGTGATTCTCTTTTAGCCAATAATAAGTTATTTAAAACAATGAAAAAAGTATCCATTTAAAGCTGCTTCCGGTGTCCATTTATTGACGTCACTTCAGTGCAAAAGTTGGTACAAAAACGACTATTAGTTGTAGTTTATAGATCAATAAAGCTAAAACTATCAAAATATAATCATTTTAGTAAAAGTAATAAAGAAGTGAGACTGAATATTATCCGTTCCAGTGACGAATTTTCCCGTTTCTTTATTGCCATTTTAGAAACAAAAAGTTATAATTCAGAAAATCACCCGGAATAAAAGATATGATATAGTAGACTTATTGCCAATACTTCCAAATAAAAAAATGATTCAATCAAAGTCCAGTTGATTGTAAGAAATCACTGTTTTTATAAGAATTTGTAAATCTTAATTTTGTCATGTTTACTGTTAATTGCTCATCTAAATTAATTAAAATTCATTTTTTTATCTTGAAATAATAATACCAATAAATTCTACATAAAAAGTTTAAGCCAGTTAAGCCGCGCGACTTTGTCACGTGAACTCGCTACTTTTAGAAAGTTGTCGCGTGACAAGTTCAAGTTGCTTTTCTTCACATTGAATTTACTTATCTTAAATCTTTACCACTAAACATCTTTAATTGACCAAAAAAAAAAAAGATTTAATCTTATCATTAAACAGTCAGTGACACAACACCGAGCACACCAGACTTCAAGTACTTAGATAAAAAGCTGTAAAAGTCAATGATAAAAGTTTAAAAGCAATGAATCTCTTTGATTGACTAAAATAGATATAATCAATCTTTTTATAGTTGTTTACAAATATTTGTCAAAGATTAACTGTATAAAACAAGTGGATTAAATCGCTTCAATCATTGCTCAGAAGTTATTATAAACCTCAGAAAAATGAATTACCATCTATCACTTGCATTGTCATTGCTATTGACAATTAGTTGCAAAGCAATTGCTTTTGATTTTCTTACAATTCATACTGAAGCTGAAGATTTCGACTACATGTTTAATGGTTATGTCTATTTCGATTGCGCAGATGTCATCGTTACTTTTCCTGAGACTGATACCGTTTTCGGTTATTATGGCATTGACTTTGGAAACAACGACCAATGGCTGCTCAAAATGCGTTACAGTGCTGGTGATTATGTGGATCCACCAGCCACTGTCAACTTCCATTTGGACAGCGCAGAAGGAGAAGTCATTTTGGCGCTTACAACTCCTTTTATAGTAGTTAATTGGTGTATTTTTGGTTCTATAACTGAAACACTGCCTTCAAATGTTTCTGGTATGCACGATATATACATTACATACACAGGATTATTTCAAGCATTGCCATACATTGATTGGTTTGAGTTCTTGCAGTACCGTTCAGCCTGGGACCGCATTGAAGCTGAAAGTTTCGATTACTTAACTAATGGAGGAGTTGAAACCTGTGATATGGCCAGTGGACAAAAATACGTCATTGCAGAAGGAAATGACACTGTCATCACCTACTTACGACTGGATTATGGAAGCTTAACTCAAGCTGTCGCTTTAAACGTTGCTTATGGTCCTGAAGTTTCTGACTCCACTTTGATCAGAATAACAATTGACAGTGTTGATGGTCCAATCATTTCAGCAATTCCAATCCAACGAATTTCCACTGATGTTTGCCATTTTGAAAACATTAACAGTTTCCTACTGCAAACTTCTTCCGGTGTCCACGATACGTACTTTACTTTTGTCACTAATTCAGCAGAACAGCCTTTGCCAAAAATTGACTGGTTTTCTTTCATCCAATAATCAGAAACCTCTATTTCAAGCTGCTTCCGGCGTCCTAATTTTTAACACCATTTTGAGCTCAGAAATGTTAATTCTAGTCTGCAGATTATTACTTTACTAAATTGTTTAGGATTTGATTGTTGTAGCTTTAAGTGCCAATAAAGAAACGAGACTGAATATAATCAGTTCCAATGGCGATATTTCCCGTTTCTTTATTGCCACTTAAAAAATCATTGTATTACCGGAGTTGTGATTAAATTGAAACTGATTTAACAGATAAAAAAAACCTTTGGCAAGTAACAACTGTTAATTAATTTTATAAAATCAAAATTAATCTTTTAAAGCTGCTTTATAAATAGTTTCTCCTTGAAATACTTAAAAGTTTAACATTACTTATCTACATCAGATTTAATTACTATCAAATATTGTAGATAAATAAAGCCATTTCAATTACTGTTCAACACTATAACACATCAATACAGTTACTAAACTCAATTAAAAAGACACAAAAATCAAAAATGACTTCTTGTCTGCCATTTGCATTGTCACTGTTAATTGCATTAATTAGCAAATCAACTGCATTTGATTTTGAAGTAATTCATATTGAAGCTGAAGATTTTGACTACATATACAACGGCTACTTCATGGACGACTGCTCTGGTTTAAACCACACTGGCCCATATTCGGATACCATTTTCGGTTATTACGACATTGATTTTGGAAGCAACGATAAATGGGTGCTGAAATTACGTTACAGTGCTGGGAATGCTTTGGATCCACCAGGCACCGTTTACTTCCATTTGGACAGTTCAGACGGTGAAGTCGTTTTAGCCATTACAACTACATACGTGTTATTTGACTGGTGCATTTTTGGTTCTATAACTGAAACACTGAATTCAAACGTTTCCGGTGTCCACGACATTTATATTACGTATTCAGGATTAACACAACCATTGCCATACATTGATTGGTTTGAATTTTTGCAGTACCGCTCAGCCTGGGACAAAATTGAAGCTGAAAGTTTTGATAATATTATCGATGGAGAAGCTCAGAGCTGTGACAGTGCCAGTGGACAAAAGTACGTCATTGGTGGAGGAAATTTCACAATCATCACCTATTTAAGATTAGACTATGAAGACTTAACTAAGACGGTTACCTTAAACATTGCTTATGGTCCTGAAGTTTTTGACTCCACTTTGATCAGAATAACAATTGACAGTGTAGATGGGCCATTAATTGCAGCAATTCCAATCCAACAAATTTCCACCGATATTTGCTATTTTGAAAATATCAATAGTTTCCTACTTCAAGTTACTTCCGGTGTCCACGACACGTACTTTACTTTTGTGACTAATTCAGAAGACCAGCCTTTACCAAAGATTGACTGGTTTTCTTTCAGCCAATAGAAGTTTTCCGTAAAAATGTTAAATAAAATCAATTAGTATAATTATCAATATTCAATCAATCCAATTGGACTTTTGGAAACAATGGTTCACAAAGTGTTTTACTTGTACTAAAAGTTGTAGATTTAATTGATAAATAAAAGTCCAATAGCAACTCAATAAAAACATGGTATTTGCCTTATACTCAGTAGTAGAGTGACTTGTATCTAACACCAACAATTTGCAATTTGTCGAGCGACTTGTGTCATTTAAACTAAAAAAAAATGTAGACTTTTATCACTTTGCCACTTGAATTTAAATTAATGTTCTCCTTGTCAGTTATGACTGCAAAGTAAACAAATAAATCTTGTTTCATGACAATATTATAATTTATGACAGTGTCGCGTGACCACAGCTTAGTTTCTAAATAATCAAAAAGATAAAAGTTACTTAGTTATCAATTCATATCTTGTCTCACTAAAAAATCAAGATAAAACTTAACAAAATCGTCTATAAAAAGCTGTTCAAATACCAAAATCTAATCAGTGTCTATTTCTACTCCTGACACAGCTATATAGTCATTAGCTGCACTAAAATGACTTCTCATTTGCCATTTACCTTATTGCTGATTGCATTAATTAGTTGCAGAGTAATTGCATCTGACAATAACACAATTCACATTGAAGCTGAAGATTTTGATTACGTTTTCGATGGATTTTACGAAATTTGCAATGAAGTGGTAATTGCTTATCCTAATCCTGATACTATTTTTGGCTACTTCAACATAAGCTTTGGTACAGACATCAAGTGGGTGTATTTGCAATTGCGTTATGGAGCCGCTGATAATTTTAACCCTCCAGCCACAGTCTACGTCCATCTGGACAGTCCTGACAATGAAGCATTTCTAGCCATTACAACTCCATTTGTAGATTATGATTGGTGCTTCATGGGATCAGTAACCACATCACTTCCTGCAAATATCACCGGTGTCCACAACATCTACATCAAGTACTCAGCATTGTTTAATCCATTGCCATTCATTGACTGGTTTGAGTTTCTGCAGTTCCAACCGGCATGGGACAAGATTGAGGCTGAAAGTTTCGATGATCTTATTAATGGAGAAATTGACAGTTGTAATAGTAGCTCTACAATAACCTACGTAAATCCTGAAGGAAACGACACAGTGATTACCTATTTAAAATTAAACTTTGGTGACTTTGTTCAATCGGTTACATTAAACGTGTCCTACGGTCCTGATGTACTTGACTCAGCTTTAATCAAAATAACAATCGATAGTGTTGATGGACCTTTAATTGCAGCCATTCCTGTCCAGGGAATTGACAAAGGCGATTGCTATTTTGAGACTATTACAAGTTTCCTCTTGCAAATTCCTTCAGGTGTCCATGATACATTTTTTACTTTTGCAACCGATTCAGCTGACCAGTCTTTGCCAAAGATTGACTGGTTTCAATTTAGTCAATAGACGATACAGTGTCATAAAATCATTAATCGATTCACTACTTTCTTTATTGTTTTGTCAATTATGATTTAGTTTGGATTAGCTTCACGACAATGATTTATTTTGTGACAATGTCGTACGACCACAACCAACCCATTTTGAACTATGAAACTAAGCTCTTTGGTTATCAATCATGATAATCTTACTAGTCTCTTATACAATTATCACAATAACAATTTTCCTATTATCACTCAAGATTAATCTGTTAAAAACTGTCTATAAAAAGATGTACAACAATAAAACCACTTCAGTAATCAATACTACACAATATACTGCAATCCAAGTCACCGATTATAAACACCAAAATAACACATAAAATGGCTTCTCATCGTCTGCCATTTACCTCATTGCTATTAATGCTAATAAGTTGCAATTCAATCGCTTTTGAATCTGTGGTAATTAACATTGAAGCTGAAAGTTATGACTACGTTTTCGATGGTTATTCTTCACTTTGTGATAACGTCTTCATTTCTATTCCTAATCCTGACACAGTCTACGGCTACCACAACATTGACTTTGGGAGTAAAGAAGAATCCCAATTTGAACTCACTCTAAGTTATGGAGCCACTGATAATGTGGATCCACCAAGCACTGTTTACTTCCATTTGGACAGTGAAGACGGTGAAGTAATAGCAGCCATTACAACTCCATTCGTAAATGTAAATCAGTGTGAAATGATAAATATAACTCAAATGTTACCTAATAATAATATTTCTGGCATCCACGACCTCTACATCACATACTCAGGATTACTTCAATCGTTGCCATTCATTGATTGGTTTGAGTTCTTGCAGTACCGCTCAGCTTGGGACCAAATTGAGGCTGAAAATTTCGATTATTTAAATGATGGAGGAGTTCAAACCTGTGATATGGCCAGTAGACAAAAGTATGTAATTGCTGGAGGAAATGACACAGTCATCACCTATTTACGACTGGACTATGGAAGCTTAACTCAAGCGGTGTCTTTAAGTGTTGCTTATGGTCCTGAAGTTTCTGACTCCACTTTGATCAGAATACAAATTGACAGTGTTGATGGTCCAATCATCGCAGCAATTCCAATCCAACGTATTTCCACTGATGTTTGCCATTTTGAAACCATCAATAGTTTCTTATTGCAAACTCCTTCCGGTGTCCACGATACGTACTTTACTTTTGTCACTAATTCAGCAGAACAGCCTTTGCCAAAAATTGACTGGTTTTCTTTCATCCAATAAAAGAATTTTAACAAATTAAGAATTAAATTTTGTGTTATAACAACGTTTTAATTCATGACAAAGTCGCATGACCACAGCTAAGTTTCTAAACGATGAGAAAGATAAGTTACTTTGTTATCAAAATGACTTTTTATCCATTTATAACTAGATAACTATTATCAGCAGTTAAGTAGTGCGACTTTGTCACGTAAAGTGGCAACTTTCTAAAAAAAAATGGTCAAACTACAAGTTCGAATAATATTTTGATGTCATTTAAGTGAATAACTCAAAGTTAAAGAAAAATCTCACAAAACCTTTAAAAATTCTAGCAAGTCATTGTTTATGACAATGTCAAATGACCACACCCAAGTCACGTAGTATTTTTCTGATTTTCACCAAGCACCGTTAGCACTATCTAGACATGTCTAAGCAATCATGCTTGCTACAGTATTTTCAATCCATTTTATACTTTTCTTGAATATTTTGAATTATTTCCCTTGCATTAGAATTGTATGTTATAAACAATAAAAACATGCTTGAGACTTGTATGACCTTGTAATGATAACTGCCAATGACACAGTGAAAGATTAAAAACAAAATAGAGATTAAATTTACAGAAACAATTGCAATATCCGTGTGATAGTCTATACTAGAAATAAAAACAGCCTTCAACTTAAAAGACATGAGACAGAGCAACAACGTTCAAGTCTAGTTGCGAAGAGTCACGCGACTTTAGCCATTTATTACTTGGCACATCCAACTTCATATTTTTGTTTGAAAAAAAGGTTTAAAAAAAAAACTTCAATAAAAATTTTTTTTAAAAAAAAAAAAAGAAACTTCAATTTTATTTTTTAAAAGTTTAAATTTTTTTTGTTTTTTTTTTTAAATGTTTTTTTGGAAAACTATTTTTTTTAAGTTGTTTTTTTTTTAAACGTTTTTATTTAGCGAAATTTGTTTTTGTTTTGTGAATATGCTTTTGTTAATAGCAATGTTTTTTTTTTATGACAATGTCGCACGACCACAACCAGACTACTTAAAACTATGAAACTAAGCTTCTTGATTATCAATCTTGATAACTTTACAAGTCTGTTATAATTATAGAAATTTCTCTACTATCACTGAAGATTAAACTGTTAAAAATTGCCTATAAAACGGCGTTCACTAGCAAAATCGCTACATATGACAGTGTTTCACTCTAACGACAAATACAATGGCTTCTCATCTACTATTTCCCTTATTGCTAATTGCATTAATTAGTTGCAGAGCAATTGCATCTGAAAATATCACAATTCATATTGAAGCTGAAGATTTTGACTACACAAACAATGGTTTTATTGAAGATTGTATTGACAAAATGGCTACATTTCCTTATCCTGATACTGTTTTTGGCTACTACAACATCAGCTTTGGGACTGACATTAGATGGGTGACTTTACAACTGAGTTATGGAGCCGCTGATACTTTCGATCCACCAGCCACAGTTTACTTCCATTTGGACAGTGAAGACGGTGAAGTAATAGCAGCCATTACAACTCCATACGTAACTTATGATTGGTGCTCCATGAGTTCAGTAAGTCATTCACTTTCTGCAAGCATTTCCGGTGACCACGACATCTACATCACATATTCAGAATTGTTTAGTCCATTGCCATTCATCGATTGGTTCCAGTTTCTACAGTACCACCCGGCCAGAGACATCATTGAGGCTGAAATTTTCGATGATCTTAGCAATGGAGAAGTAGACAGTTGTACTAGTCTTGATAACAACACAGTAATTTACGTAGATCCAGCAGGAAATGACACGGTTATTACCTATTTGAAATTAGACTTTGGAGACTTTGTTCAATCGGTCACATTAAACGTGTCCTACGGTCCTGATGTACTTGACTCAGCTTTAATCAAAATAACAATTGATAGTGTTTATGGACCTTTAATTGCAGCCATTCCTGTGCAGGGAATTGACAAAGGCGATTGCTATTTTGAGACTATTACAAGTTTCCTCTTGCAAATTCCTTCAGGTGTCCATGATACGTTTTTTACTTTTGCAACCGATTCAGCTGACCAGTCTTTGCCAAAGATTGACTGGTTTTATTTCAGTCAATAATCGATTTATTTACTTTGTGTCTATTGTTTTGCCAAATAAAATAAAATTAATAAATGGTAATCAAATGCGACAATTGCCATTTTTTTTAGTTACTTATTTGCATAATTAACAGCTTTAAAGTTGATTTTTTAGTCTTTTAATGAAGATATAAATTGAATTTTGAAGAAAAACTAAACCAATTAAGTCATACGACTTTGTCACGTAAAGTGATGCCTTTTTTGAAATTGTCAAACGACAAGTTATAATAATATTTCTTCTTAAATATATCACTCAAATTAAAAAAGTTACAATAGTTTTAGCAAGTCATTGTTTATGACAATGTCAAATGTCCACATCCAAGTCACCAAGTAGCACCAGAGACAAAATATTTTCTTTCATTGAACATCCCAAATGACTTTTGTTGCAACATTGTCAATACGAATGTGTTGGAGACCAGTATAACCTTGCAATGATACAGCAAAAACCTAAAAAAAAATTTAATGTAGATGGAATTTATAAGAACAATTGCAATATTACACTGATTGTGTTTCCTATAAATAAAATGGCCTTCAGCTAATAGACATGACACAGTGATAGAGACTCACAACAGCCAAATATACAGTAGTCGCGATGAGTTGCACGACTTCAGTCATTTATTACTTGACCAGTTTAAATTAAGTGTTTTCTTGTCAGTTATAATTTAGTTTGGATTAGTTTCACGTCAGTGTTTTCGTTAATAGCATTGTTTTAGTTTGTGACAATGTCGCACGACCACAACCAAACTATTTTAAAATATGAAACTAAGCTCTCTGGTTATCAATCGTGATAATCTTACTAGTCTGTTATAATTATAGCAACTTTCCTACTATCACTCAAGATTAAACTGTTAAAAACTGCCTATAAAACGGTGTTCACTAACAAAATCGCTTCAGAGTTAAACACTACAAATAACATTGTTGCACTCAAACAACAAATAAAATGGCTTCTCATCGTCTGCCATTTATCTTATTGCTCTTGATACTAATGAGTTACATAGCAAAGGCATCTGAATCTGTGGTAATTCGCATTGAAGCTGAAAATTACGACTACGTTTTCGATGGTTTTTCAGAACCTTGCACTGATGGCACCATTGCTTTTTGTTATCCTGACACCGTCTACGGCTACTACAATATTGACTTTGGAACTAAAGAAGAGTCTCAGTTTGGACTCAATATACGTTATGGAAACGCTGATAACGTGGATCCAGCTGGCACCGTTTACTTCCATTTGGATAGTGAAGACGGTGAAGTAATTGTAGCCATTACAACTCCATACGTAAATGTAAATTGGTGCGACATGGGTATTACAACTCAAATGTTACCTAATAATAATGTTTCCGGTATCCACGACATCTACATCACGTTTTCAGAACTGTTTGAACCTTTGCCATTCATCGATTGGTTTGAGTTCTTGCAGTACCGTTCAGCCTGGGACCTCATTGAGGCTGAAAGTTTCGATTATTTAACTGATGGAGGAGTTGAAACCTGTGACAGTACAAGTGGACAAAAGTACGTCATTGCTGGAGGAAATGACACAGTCATCACCTACTTACGACTGGACTATGGAAGCTTAACTCAAGCGGTGTCTTTAAGTATTGCTTATGGCCCTGAAGTTTCTGACTCCACTTTGATCAGAATACAAATTGACAGTGCTGAAGGTCCAATCATCGCAGCAATTCCAATCCAACGAATTTCCACTGATGTTTGCCATTTTGAAACCGTCAATAGTTTTCTGCTGCAAACTCCTTCCGGTGTCCATGATACATATTTTACTTTTGTTACTAATTCAGCAGATCAGCCTTTGCCAAAAATTGACTGGTTTTCGTTTGTCCAATAAAAAGATTTTGAAATAACCAGAGCAATTTATTGCTGTAAATTTAGTTAGTATAATTAATTAATTTCAATTAATCCCATTGGTGTTATGGAAATAATGGTAAGACCCAAAGTTCTTTCACTAATTGTTTATCTGACATCATTTGACGATATTAAAAACATCTAATAAAGTTGCCAATTGACCGTTTTCTCGCAGTTTCATTGGAATTTAAATTCGTATTTCACGCATCAGGCAAGATTGCAAAGTAAACTACTAAGTTTTGTTTTATTGTTTTAGTTCATGACAATGTCGCATGACCACAGCTAAGTTTCTAAACAATCAGAAAGATAAAAGTTATTCGGTTATCAATCGTAATAATCTTGAAAATCTGTTATAATTGTATTGTTTATCCTTGTCTCTCTAAAAAATCAAGATGAAACTATTAACTAATCGTCTATAAAAAGCTGTTCAAATGTCATAGTCTCATCAGTCTTCATTGCAACTTATATAGTTATTAGTTGCACCAATATGACTTTTCATCTGACATTTATCGTATTGCTAATTGCATTAATTAGTTGCAGGGCAATTGCATCTGACAATGACACAATTCATATTGAAGCTGAAGATTACGACTACGAAATTGAAGGCTTTACTGCAGATTGTGATGGAAAAATCTATACATTTTCTTATTTTGATACCATTTATGGCTACTACAACATAAACTTTGGGACCAACATCAGATGGGTGTCTTTGCAACTGAGTTATGCAGCTGGTGATGATTATGAGGTTTATCCACCAGCCACTCTTTCTTTTCATTTGGACAATGCAGACGGTCAAATAATTGCAGCCATTACAACTCCACATATAGCTTCTGATTGGTGCACCATGGGTTATGCAAGTCAAACACCTTTTCCAAGTATTTCCGGTTTCCACGACATCTACATCACTTATTCAAAATTGAAGGGTCAAATGCCATTCGTTGACTGGTTCCAGTTTGTACAGTATCACCCGGCATGGGACTTAATTGAAGCTGAAACTTTCGATGGTCTTAGTCAAGGACAAGTAGGCAGTTGTAACAGTACTAATAGAAAAATAACATATGTAAAACCAGAAGGAAATGACACAGTGATTACTTATTTGCGATTGGATTATGGAGATTATTCTAAATGGGTTACGTTAAACGTGTCCTATGGCCCTGATGTACTTGACTCAGCTTTAATCAAAATAACAATTGATAGTGTTAATGGACCTTTAATTGCAGCCATTCCTGTGCAGGGAATTGACAAAGGCGACTGTTATTTTGAGACTATCAAAAGTTTCCTCTTGCAAATTCCTTCAGGTGTCCATGATACCTTTTTTACTTTTGTAACAGATTCAGAGAACCAGTCTTTACCAAAAATTGACTGGTTTCAATTTAGTTCATAGTTGATACCGTGTGTAAAATTATTCATCAATGCACTACTTTGTGTTTATTGTTTTACCAAATAAAATAAATTATTAAATGGTAAACGAAAATAGTATTGCGACATTGGTCACTTTTCCCATTAGTTACTTGTTTATATAATTAACTGCTTTACATGTGACTTTTTATCTTGTAATAAAGATATAAATTGATATTTAAATAATATCTAAACAAGTTAAGTTGTGCGACTGTGTCACGTAAAGTGGCAACTTTTTTAAAATTTGTCAAACGACAAGTTCTAATAATTTTTCTTGTCATTTAATTGAAACAAATTCCCATAAGTTTTAGCAAGTCAAGTTTTAACAGGACAATGTCGAATGACCACATCCAAGTTACATAAGTGTCACCAATTTGCACAAGTGACAACATCTTAGCTTATAATGTGCACAATAGTCATGTCTCGACTATTATATCTATTTTTAAACAATTTTATACTTTCCATTAACATTCTCAATCACTTCTGTTGCTTTATAAGTGTATATTATCATCAATACACACGCTTTTGAGAGCTGTATGACCTTGCAATGATAACTGTCAAAAATAAAGCAAACATTTAAAAAATTTTAAAGATTAAATTTAGGAAGAAAATTGAAATATCAGTGTGATAGTTTACACTACTTTATAAATAAAAACAGCCTTCAGCTTAAAGATATGACACAGTAACGACATCCCAGTATAACTGAGAGTCGTAAGACTTTAGTCATTTATTATCTGACAAGTTTAAATTAAGAGTTTACTTGACAGTTATGATTTAGTTTGTGACAGTGTCGTATGACCACACTCAAACTATTTTAAACTATGAAACTAAGCTGCTTGGTTATCAATCGTGATAATCTTACTAGTCTGTTATAATTATAGCACCGTTCCTACTATCAGTCAAGATTAAACTGTTAAAAACTGCTTATAAAACGGTGTTCACTAACAAAATCGCTCCAGAATTCAAGTCTACACATGACATTGTTGCATTTAAACGACAAATAAAATGGCTTCTCATCGTCTGTCATTTACCTCATTGCTATTAATGCTAATGATCTGCAAAGCAATGTCATCTGAATCTGTGAAAATTCATATCGAAGCTGAAAATTATGACTACTTTTACAGTGGTTATATTCAAGTTTGCACTAACGCCACCATTGCTTTTTTGTATACTGACACAGTTTACGGCTACTACAACATTGACTTTGGGAGTAAAGAATCCCAATTTGGACTCAAGTTGCATTATGGAGCTTATGATGATATGGATCCACCAGGCACTGTTTACTTCTATTTGGACAGTGAAGACGGTGAAGTAATTTTTGCCATTACAACTCCATATGTAAGTGGAGATTGGTGCAATATGGCAATTATAACTCAAATGTCGCTTTACAAAAATATTTCTGGTATCCACGACATCTACATTGCATATAAAGGATTGGATCAAGCGTGGCCATTCGTCGATTGGTTTGAGTTTTTGCAGTACCGCTCAGCCTGGGACCGCATTGAGGCTGAAAGTTTTGATTATTTAACTAATGGAGGAGTTCAGAGCTGTGGTGAAACAAGTGAATATAATTACGTCATTGCTGGAGGAAATGACACAGTCATCACTTACTTACGATTGGATTATGGAGACTTAACTCAAGCGGTCTCTTTAAACGTTGCTTATGGTCCTGAACTTTATGCTTCCACTTTGATCAAAATAACAACTGACAGTGTTGATGGACCTTTAATTGCAGCAATTCCAATCCAGCAACTTTCCACTGATGTTTGTTATTTTGAAACCATCAATAGTTTCCTGCTGCAAACTCCATCAGGAGCACATGACACATACTTTACTTTTGTTACTAATTCAGCAGATCAGCCTTTGCCAAAGATTAACTGGTTCATTTTCACCCAATAAGAAGTTACGTCTGAATTAGTTATTTAAGTTTCTTCCAGTATCCATAATAAATCATAAGCATAAAAATAAACCACAAGATCATTACTCAATACTAAACCATTTACGATAGTTGTACTTTTGCTGTACTGATGTGTAGATGCCAAACAAAACCATGTAATATATATAAATAAAACGATATACTGTTTAATTTGTAAACAGATATATCTCGTATATTGTATAATTATAATGTGTATAGTGTTTAAAATAGTCAAACAAACCCACTTTTCATGCTAAAATCAATAAAAACACTGAAATCAAAGTTTTATTATAAGTTTCAATGATATCGATATTAAAACGATCGACATGCCTAACACAAATCGATTAATGTCGTTGACTTTGCAGTGCGTTGATATTAAATCGAACAATCGCAACACAAATTGTATCGATGTTTAGAACACCACAAATTCACAGCAGCTGATAATTTTATGCCACTTGTTTACTCAATAAAATTAAACTTGTAATTCACTTACATGAAATAATGAGCATCCATTTCCTAACTGTAAATCTTCAACAAACATTTTAAGAAGAAACACAACCATATTAGCTTCTTTTTAAAGCAGCAGAAGAACCACCACTGAGTGCTCGCTGTTTTTATCATTTTCTTCGTGGCCAGTCATCATTTTTCCTTGCTGATTGTTTGTTGACTCGCCGTTAGACTATATTTATACCCATTAATAACAATTATAAACATTAAAAATTTAAAATACATGCTAAATTTGATGAATGATGAGGAGTTGCATGGAACTCAGTAGTAAACGCACTCAATCGGCTGCTTCTTCTTTTTGCATAGCTAGGAACTTGAAAGAAGCTGTAGACCGCAAAACACTTACCGGTATTAAAAAGGATTAGTTACCGTAAATAATTATATAAAACTTAATCACAATTGATCAAATAATTCACCAAATTAGCCGAAATTTTTGTAAAAACTGATATTTTTCTTGCATCGAAATTCGAACGTTTGTAGATAAGACGCGCAACGTTTAAAATGACGAGCTGCTATGGAATGCAATACCGTTCCATATTATACTAAACATATAACCAAAATTTCATATTCTACATACAATATGGTCTTGCATATCTTTCCATTTTTTTAATATGGTGAAAAGCCACAGTTGCAATTTTGTTCTTAACAACACCAATCAGCTGATTAAAGTAGATTAAAATTAGATTTTATTGCCAATTTAAAACCAACTATAGATGATAAATTTTGCAAAAATAATAGTCAAAAGAATTGATCGCCAACGTTTGGGACGGTGTAGGCCGGCCCGCAGCACATCCGCGTAGCTACTTAAGTCGCTA
>JAAFCF010005748.1:14773296-14804583 GCA_013389785.1 Helicorthomorpha holstii | reverse complement strand
AAAAAAAAAAACAGCTGATAAAACCACTTGTTACTTGTGTGATTGATGTTCTCGTGTTTATTAAAGAGATGAGACTAAATATTATTAGTTTCAATGGTGATTTGTCTGGTTTTTTATTAAAAGAACAAAACAAAATGCTAAAAAATGGCCAATAAATAAGATTTATGATGGTGACAATTTTTATCACTTTGAAATACTTTCTTAAACTTTTGGCCATTTTTTCTGTCATAAATGCTGGTCGGTTGTTGACATTTGCCAAACCCATTAATATTGCATAGCCACTCATAATGTTTTCTATTCGGTCACCAAACATTGTGGTCATTGCACATAATTGTGAGTCAGTTCCGCTTCCGGTAGTTGTATGTGTTATACTGTACACAACATCTCGCTGGAATTTCGTTCACATTCACTTTTAATTGACCGGAAATGATTATCATGTGGCGACACTGACGATGGAGTAGTCACATGATTGTCCATTTGCTGTAAAAGGTTCTTGGGTGTTTTTCCATTTAATTCCAAAGCCATTTTTGGATCTTTGCTAAAAATAGCTCAAGCAGTGGTTACCATGACAACTTCATAAAATTTTTTAATTTAATCATAGTTAGAAATTTTATAATGTTTTTTTTATACAGGATGATCAAAAGATGTAAGTGGTGACAAAAACTTTGCTGTTAAAAATGAAACGGGAATATATTTCATTGTTTACAATGGCGATTTGTCTCGTTTCTTTATTGCTATTTTGTGATCATCCTGTATGTCGTTACTATGGCAACTTAATTTTATATTTAACTTATTTCATCCTAATTTAAACTTAAGAATGTTTCTGTTGTTTTCGTTGTTATATTGGTTACTATGGCAACACAACTTTAATTTTTTTTAAATGTAAAATTTTAAGTTTTTGAATGTCTAACTTGGAAGTTCTAAATAACGTACCAGTAGAATTCAAATATTTCGAACGTCAACATATGGGACGCCAACAATTACGTATAAATATTACTTTTAGCTGCTTTTTACTTACTTTTGTTTCCATAAAACTACAGCACTGAAGAAAAAAGTCATTAAAAATACATGTAGAAACAAGAGCAGACACTTTTTTCTGCTGTTCATTTTGAGTCTGAGTTGTGACTTCATCCTATGTTGTCAGGAAACATAATAACCAAGTGAAAGTGAAGTATTGTCATTAGATTTTTTATTAAAACAGCTGTACAAACATTGCATTCTGACGTATTAATGTTATGATAAACTAATTCAAATGCAATGTGTAACAGCAATTACGTTACTTAAAAGCTTATATTTATGTTTGAAATAAATGTTAGCTTTGCAATGCTATGTAGAAATTAAATAGTCCTTAAAATCAATTTTAATGATTGATTAATCATTAATTAGCATTTGACTTTACTTCTATAACTGTACAATAATGCAATGAGACAAACAGATGTTGAAACCAATGATAATCAGTCTCGTTTGTTTATGTGAGAATTCAACCGTGAGAAGCACGAACGCAGTCGGCAGAGAAAAATAAAAAAAAACATCAAAAGCAACAATAAAAAAACTATCAATAAAGAAACGAGATTAAATACCATTGGTTGAAATGGAGACTTTTCTCGTTTTTTATTAAACAAACGCTGTCGGCATAAAAAAATACCTAAAATTTTTGATCTTCGTTGCTAAAATCAAATTAAATATTTAAAACATTAACAATAATTTAGTAAACAAGTGTCCTATGAATGTAGATAAATGGTGCAATTGCCATTTCTGAACTTTTTTCTTGGCAAATTGGCTCCTATCAGCTGCAATTGGTGTCCATTCAGGTAGATAAAAATCTTTTTCATCAAATAAATTAGTATATTTTGGTGCAAGAAAATTGCTAAAATAAACCGCTTCTCCACCGGCCAAATAAGCCGCCCAAAAGCCAAAAGTCCCAAATGTAAAAATAGTATGATTGCAATTGACTAACAAAGCGAAATCATCAATTGGATTTGATTGGTCACCATTTCCTATAAATAAAACGTCATTGTTGTCATTGGGAATGTTTTTCCTACACCAATCCATGTCGTCACTGACCACAACGAACACAGCGTTTGAATAACGTCGACGGAAGTGGTCAGTTGCTTTAACAAAAAACGCTGTATCAGCAATAGCCATTAGTTCCAAATATTTAGAGAGGAGAAGGACGTCACCACGTCTCACGTGAACACCAATAAAAGTTACTGATGACTTCCGGTTGTTCTTTATTCTATGAAGATGATTTTGAGCTTTGTTGTTGATGACGTCATGCAATTGAAATTCATTTTTAATTTTTCTTCGTAAATGATGATAAAAAGTGTGTGAAAAGGATTCAACAACTGATGATAAAATATTGATGTACTTGCCTTTGAACTGATGGTCAGAAGCTGTCATGGTTGCATCGATGGTGTAAGTTGTCCATGGTAAAGATGACAGCATTTCGTTGCTGACCACAGGCATTGTCACTTTAAAATGTTTTCTTAAACGTTTAGCCATTGTTTCTGTCATAAATGCTGGTCGGCTGTTTGCATTTGCCAGACCCATTAATATTGCATAGCCGCTCATCATGTTTCCCATTCGGCCACCAAACATTAGGGTCATTGCACATAATTGAGTATCATTTTCACTTCCGGTAGTTGTTTTTGTATAACACAAACAAGGATGAAAAAACTCGTTTAAATTTCGTTCACATTCACTTTTAAATGACTGGAAATCAATAACATGTGACGACAGAGGCGGTGACGATGGAGTAGTCACGTGATTGTCTGTCTGCTGTAAAAACGTCTTAGATGATTTTCCATTCACTTCCATAGTTGTTTTTGGATCTCTGCTAAAAATAGCACACGCGGTGGTTACTATGACAACTTAATTATATTTTTATTTAAATTTAATTTTGAAATTTTAGAATGTTTTTTTAAAAGAAAAGAAACAGAGATAAAATTCATTGTTTTCAAACAAGATTTGTCTCAATTCTTTCTGGCTATTATGTAAACCAATCAAGTATTTTATGATTATCCTTTATTTCGTTACTATGGCAACTTAATTTTCCATTTGACTTATTTAATCCCTGTTTAAATTTTAGAATGTCTTTTTTATTATTATTTTTGGTTACTATGGCTACGGTTATTGCTATGGTTACTATTTTTAAAAGACAAATTCGAATTTTTAAAAGTGATTTTAGACATTCTAAATAATAATTTCATAAACAAATGCATGGTACGTCAACGTTTGGGCTCAAGGCTACTTACTTTAAATTCCAGAACTCCTTAAGACTGATGAGTAAAGTAGCTAAAATTACACAGTAAAATCCACGTCGAATGGCGTTCAACACTGTGAATTTCAATAACTGCGTCTCCATCGTAGCTTTCCAGTTTTTAAAATTGCATGAATAATTAACCGTTACAGTACCGACTGCTGGGTTTTCTATGGTTGACAATGATAACAGCTGTATACGTGCATACATTACCATATATTTTTTCAGCAACGAATATGTCATCATGCAAATTGTAAAAAGTGTCTTGGACAAATAAACAACATCACCCAAGGTTTAATGATAAACGTCGTTTATTACCATAATAATTGATTTTTAACTCGTCTAATATTGAAGTTAAAAGATGAAAAACAATTTAAAAATCAAAAGGCCATTTTCACGTAACGAGACAAATCGTAATTGAAACCAATGCTAACCAGTCTCGTTTATTTGTAAGAAATGTCTGCCGTGAGAGGCACGGAAGCAGCCGGCAGTGAAAAACACGAGAAAAATTATTATATTGCTAAATGACGTCATAAAATAATTAATAAATTAATGACTTTTTCTTGTATTTGATGAAAGAATAAACTTTAAAAATAAAGATAAATTTCACGCCAATAAATAAATGAGACAAATCGACATTGATAACAACGCTAATTAGTCTCATTTGAGTCGTTCAGACAAAGTGGACTAAGTCACATTTTCAAAAAAAATTAGTTAGACATGTATTAAAATACACTATGTATTAAATGTATTATACACAATGTATTATTGTAAATTATTATTATAAATGTATTATTACACTATGTATTAAATGTATAATAATACATTTTATTAAAAATGGCTTAAAAATAGCAAATTAGGTTTAGAAATTAATGTGAAAGTTTACATGTATTGTGATTAGCTATACTAAAATGCTTATAATTCAACTTCCGGTTCAAGTAAGATAGTCTGTTTATTATATTTTAGATACAGTACGTTTGCTTATCATTTTCTGACGTCATCTTACCTTTAAAATCAGTTGCTTAAAACAATATTTTAATTTTTTTTTATTATATCGCTCTTAAAAATTAAACGAGACGAATCAACGTTGGTTTCAATGGCTATTTGTCTGGCTTCTTTTTTTATGGAAGTAAAATACCATTAAAATGCAGTTTTTCGGCGATTTCTTTATGAAATGTCTTAGTTCTTGACTAATAATTACTTCCTAATAGTATATTTATGTTAATTTATAATTAGTTTAGTTTAGTTTAAAGCATTTTATTTAGACAAACAGAAAATTTGTTTTAATTTTGAATATCAATTCAATTTATTTGACTTTTTTACAATAAACGGACTAGTTTGCAATCTAAAATATTTTATTTACTAAAATCTGACTGGTAAGTGTTTAGTAAAGTTTTTTCTACTGATTTAGTGACACTATACAGTACTAAATTAAACTTTTGCGGTTCTATCGTATTGACACCCTGTATCGCGAGTAATATTAATGGGAAATCTACAGGGTGTCAGTTAAAACCTTGTTATTGACTAAAAGAGAACCAGTCAATCCTTATTAACTGACGCTCAGTATTAGTGACAAAAGTAAAGTACGTATCATGAATACCGGAAGGAATATACAACAAGAAATTTTCAAATGATTCAAAATAGCATTCATAACCTGAAAGGGCATGAACCGGAAGAATTGCAATCAAAGGACCATCAACACTGTCGATTGTAATTTTCATCAAAGTGGAGTCGTCTATGTATGGGCCACTAGCAAAATTTATAGTGACTAAATCAGAGTATTCTCCATAATCCACTTGTAAGTAAGTGATAACGGTGGCATTTCCATTAGGAGTGACGTATGTTGGTCCATCATTGTCACAGGTTTTCACGTCTCCTTGTTCAATATAATCGAAGCTTTCAGCCTCTATTTGGTCCCAGGCTGAACGGTACTGCTTAAACTCTATCCAGTCAATGTCAGCTAATGACGAGGAATCTCCAGTAAACGATATGTAGATTTTATGGACACCGGAAACAGCTTTAGTCAATTGTTGAAATACAATGGCCATGTCGCACAATGTTGAACTTACAAATGGCGTTGAAAGAATCGCAATTTCGTCACCATTTTCAGCATCCAAATGGATGTGGACAGTGCTTGGTGGATTAACGTTACGACTATTAACATTATAACGTATTTGTACGATCCATTTATCGTTGGTCTTAAAGTCAACGTCGTAATAGCCAAAGATAGCGTCATTATCGTTGGGATGGGCATAACCACTAGAACAAGAGCCGGTTGAAGCGCTGCCGTCAACAGTGTAGTCGAAATACTCAGCTTCAAGGTGGACATAGTCAAAAGCCATTGATGCCTTGCTTATTGCCAATAGCAATAAAAGTGTAAGTAGCAGTACTTTATTAGCCATTTTTCTTTTTTAGGAATGAGGACCGTAATGAAGCAAACACTTTATTTACTAGATTGTTACAGAAAAACATGATTTTATAATCTATTTTGTGATTAGGATCAGTGATGTGATTTGATTCATGGTCAATGTAACCCGATTACGTTGAAAAATTAGTAATAAATGTTGTAAATTTCCTTGTTTAGGAAACACTTGAAATAATCAGCAGGAAAACACTTGTATTTTTGTATAAAATTTAAATGATTGTATATACAAATGTTTTTTAAAACACATTTTATTTTTTTAAAACATATTATTTGGATTGAACTCGTATTTATTTTGAGAAAGTATAGTAAATTTAACTTTAGCGGATCTATCAGTTTAGCACCCTGTATCGCATTTAATTTCAATAGGGGTAATACAGGGTGTCAGTTGAAACTTCGATTTTAAATTTTTAAGTGCAACACTAATAATTGCAAAAGAAATGAAGGTTTAGATCATTGTAGATGATTGTGTATCTATACTTTGACATTTATTTATATCTCGATTGCTTCTAAATAATCAGGTAGAGTTGTTTGTATTTTTAAGGTAATCTCTGAAAGTTAATGAATCGATTTTTCAAGTGTTTTCAACACTGAATAAGTTATGAATAAGTTTTTATGCCTTTTAAGATATAAGACAATGACTAAATTGTACGTAGCACTAAATCCCATTAAAAGCTTATTAATTTTATATTATTTTATTTCGATATTTTTACAGCAACAAATCGATCGAACTTATTCAATCATTTTGATATTTTAAAGATTTACAATCCACTAAAATAAAACCAATCAATCTTTGGTAAAGGCTGCTCTAAAGTATCGGAAGTAATAGTGAAATACGTATCATGGATACCGGAAAGAGGTTGTAGCAGATAATTTGTGATGGTTACGAACTGGCATTCTTCGGTCGAAATGGCCTGAATGGGAACAGCTGCAATGATTGGTCCATCGACACTGTCAATTGTTATTTTGATTAGACTAGCAGGATATAAGTAAGGGCCGTAAGCCACATTTATGGAGACCATTTCAGTAACATCTCCATAGTCCAGTCCTAAGTAAGTGATGATAGTGTTGTTCTCGGTCGATTGAACGAATACAGGCTCATTAGCACCATCACAAGTTTGGGTTTCACCACCACTAATATAATTAAAACTTTCAGCCTCTATTTGGTCTTTAGCCGAGCGGTATGGCACAAATTCAAACCAATCGATATCAGGTATTGTCTTGGAACTACCGGAAAATGTCAAGTAAATGTTGTGGACACCAGAAACGTCTGTAGACAATAGTTGAGACATAGTGACCATAGTGCAAAAGTCTGAATTTACAAATGGCGTTGTAAGAACTGCGATTTCTTTGCCACTTTCAGTGTCCAAATGGAAGTGTACCTCACCGAGTGGATTTTGTTGAAAATCAACATTATATCGCAGTTGAACTTCCCATTTGTCGTTGGTTCCAAAGTCAACGTTGTAATAGCCGAAAATAGCGTCATAATCATTGGGATGGGCAAATGCAAAATTACATCGATTTTGAGCTTCACCATCGTAAATAAAGTCAGCCGTTTCAGCTTCAATATTGATGACATTGTATGCGATTGCATTCCAGCAGATTGCCATTAGCAATGACAATGCAAGTAGCAGACGATGAGCAGCAGCCATTTTCCTTTATTCTTTCAGTTCAATGTTATAATAATACTTACTGTAGCTATTGTATGGTAAACTGTTTGTTGAAGTGACGTATTCCCAATCCTTTTTATAGTCAATTATCATAGTTTATCTTAAGTGCTATGAGGAAAAAACATGTTATAATGTAGTAACAGATACTTAAGATACTGTAAGGGCTTTTTTAATAAAATATTCAATGAGATCTATCTAATAACCAATAAACTTTAGTATTTTCCTTGTTTAAAAAAACATAATGTCTACTCCATTCACTTGATAAATAAAAGTCTAAAAATGGAGCGTCATGCACTTCTTTTTAGTATCATAAATAAACGAGACTAAATGTCATTGGTTTTAATGCAGAATTATCTTGTTTCTTTACTGTTCATCCAAAATAAATAAACACTTCATAGACTCTTCGTTGATTAGACAAACAGATTATTAAAACCAAACTACTTTCAAAATCACGTACAAACACATATAATCACCAATATAAAATCAAACGTTTTCTTATTATTTATTGAAATAAGTTAATAACTCGTAGATTTTTCAATCTCAACACTTTGGACATCTGAATGTTGTGGACACTGGAAACGTTTATTAAAATTGTCTAATTAATGATGACCTAGTTGAATTTACAAATAGAGCTTCAATGGTTGCAATTACTTTGCTGACTTCACCATCCAAATGGATGTAGAATGGGTCTTATGTGTGTTTGTCTTAGGTCACTTTCCACATTGGAGAACTTTTTTTTAGTGTTAATAAAAAGACGAGACTAAATTGTATTAGTTCCAATAGCGATTATTCTCGTTTCTTTATTGCCAAGCGGGGAAAAAAGTGCTAATAAAAAGATTTATAGTTATTTCAGTAAAAATGAACTTCCGGTTTGTATATTTTACCTATTTAAAATGTTAAAAAAAACTTGTTTATACTTGTTTTGGGAAAGCTTTTGTTGTGTAATAAATGGGGTCAAAATGCACTTACTATAATGTTCGCTAGAGGGCACTATAATGCTCGCTAGAGGGCGCTGTCCTAAGGGCCTCATTGTTGTTTAAGGCACTTTATGTGTGACTTTCAATTGGTGTGAACCTATCGCTCTGTTTCTCTAACTTTTGTGAAGGACCCAAAGAATACTAATCGAAGGAAAATGATCGACTTGACGAATAAAGAATTGTTCAGAAAGCAGAAAAGTTCCGAGAGGTTTATCTCAGGAGTTCTGAGTAATAAAATTCCAATTTACTGGAAAGACAAATTTGGGAGAACTGCATTGCTCGTTGCCATAGAAATGGAATTGGTGGACAAAATAGACAAATTACTACAAAAATGTAAGTACTTTATTTTAATTCACTTTATTTTACGTTTTACAATATGAATCAAGTTCAAAAGTAAACGATCTTAAGATCATAAGATATCTGATCAGCGTATATAGAGCTGAGACGCGTTTATACCACGTTGATAACCACGTGGTATGTTCTTGTTTATATTGTAAAAACGAATTTATGTAAATTAATGGCGTCTTTTAATTGTTATCCCAGTTTATTTATTAATTAAAGTCATTAATAAATAAAGGGGAATCAATTACATTGCTCACAATAGATATTTGTCTCGTTCATTTGTTGATTATAAATAAACCACATGTTGAATATGATCACCCTGTACGGTAAAATTTAATATAAGAGTCTATAGATTCACGTTTTACCGTTCAACCACCGGTTAATTTAATAAAACGAGACAATTAGCAATGTAAAACAAAGCAATTTAGTCTCATTTATTATAAACAAAAACAAACGAGACAAAAAGCCATGTAAGTCAATGCGATTTAGTCTCGTTTTTTAACGAGGATTTCAGTCTTGTTTTTTTTTTAAACAAAAAAGAAATGAGACAAATATCCGTGTAAAACAAAGCAATTTAGTTTCGTTTATTATAAACAAAAAAAAAGAGACAAAAAGCCATGCAAGTCAATGCGATTTAGTCCCGTCTATTAACGAGGATTTCAGTCTTGTTTTTTTTTTTAAACAAAAAAGAAATGAGACAAATATCCGTGTAAAACAAAGCAATTTAGTCTTGTTTATTATAAAAAAAATGAGACAAAATGCCATGTAAGTCAATGCGATTTAGTCTCGTTTATTAACGAGGATTTCATCCTTGTTTTTTTTAAACGAAAATAAAAATAGGACAAATTTCCTTGTAAAACAATGCAATTCATTATCGTTTTATTAAAAATTATTAGTCGAGACAAATTACCATGTAAACCAATGCAGTTCAGTCTCACTTATTTAATTTAAAGTAATGCCATTTATTCTTGATCGTATTATATTGCATCAAATTGTTAAATTGTAAGCTTTTGTACTCAAATTTTTTGTTAATTTCAGCTGATACTCTTCTCAATTACCGTTTCCGAGTAAAAGACAAGAACCAATTGAGAGTGTGTACCCCAGCCTCATATGCCACCATGAAGTCAAAGTACTCAGCTCTAAAATGCCTGATTTCAAACGGAGCTAATGTCAACTTAGGCAGTCCATCACCACTAAGATTAGCCTGTCTTAATCCCGACAGAAGATTCATTGAACTGATTGTGAAGTCTGGAGCAGATGTCAATGCCATTTACAAAGGTTCAACGACATTACACCGAGTAGTGGATGCTTTCAATGAGGACTATTTGACTTTGTTGATAACCAATGGAGCAGACATTTTCATAAGAGATAAAGAAGAAGGATTAACAGCTTTACATTGGGCAATTCAAAGAAACAATGTAGGAGCATTGAAGATCTTATTGGAGAGGATTAAACTCAAAGGTATGTACATCATTTAATTCATCTCATGGTCTATGAATCTCATATGATTTAGTCTCGTTTCATATGTTAGTTTAGCAATGTTGCAGTGATTTAACAATTTTTGTTTCTTACAGATTTTGAACAATTGAAATCTTTACCTTACATCCCTTTGAAGACCGTAGAGGAGGATCCGTGGAACTCGTACTACAGCAACATTTTTAACTTTGCCATTTGCTTTGGGAAGCTGGAGTGTCTACAAGTCTTGATGCCTTTTCTTAACCCTGAAGTTGAAAAGATCCACGTCTGCACTGAATCTTCACCTCAATTGTGCTTACTTCACTCGGCCTTAGACCAGTTGCCGACTAATGATGATGCTGATTTAGCTCATCAGTTCGAGATAATCCGCTGTCTATTGGAAAACGGAATTAATCCCAACAATTGCACCAGTTATCGTGAAATAGACCTGACGTCACCCAGAAGTTCCAGATACAGTTGTGCTCTGCATCACTACTTTTTAAGCAAACCTTATTCAATTTTAGGAGATGCAATTAGTAGTAGAGGAAGTTCTGACCTTGTGCCATTGCTGCTGAAGCATGGAGCGGAAGTGGAGCCAGCATATGATGACACTGTGTACCCGTTGGCCATTGCGGTTTTAATCCAGAAAGAAGACATTTGCAGACTTTTGTTATCCAATGGAGCAAATCCCAACTATTTAGTGAGACTTGCATTTGATAACCTTTGGCCTTCGTCTACTTGGGAACCAATTGTGTTGGTCACTGCGTGTATAGATGTCCATGGCTGCTTATTTGAACTGTTGAAAAGTGGCGCTGATTTCCGGTTGCTGACTGATTTGTATTGGGAGGAAATTAAAATGGGCAATAGTGTGGCGTACAATTTGATGCAATTGCTGAAAAGGGTTTGCACTGGATCGGCGTTGAACATTCCAGTTAACAATGAAGTAATGGAAACCAATCAGGACCAAAGTTTGATGACCATTGACCGCCACCAATTTTGTATAAAGGATGATGAAGTTTTAGTTTCTGGGAGTGGATTTACGTCATTGAAACATCTGAGCAGGACAGCTGTTGTACAGCAGATTTTAAAGACCCAAAAGCATAAAGTTTACAAGCCCTTTGTGGGTCCATTGGATATTCCATGTTCACTGAAAACCTACTTAAAATATGAACATTGAAATTCATCTTAGAAAATAAATATGTATAAATTTAAACTTATATTTTGCTATAAAAAATTGTATTTTGTAAATTAAGTGTTTTGATTATGTAAATTAAATGTATTGATTTTGTAAATTAAATGTATTGATTATGTAAATTAAATGTATTGATTATGTAAATTAAAACACCATTTTAATAACAAAATCGTCTGTGAAACTGATAATATTTAGTCTCGTTTCCCGAATTTCAAAATATTAAAGTTTAAAAGACAAATGTTTAGCTTAATAAGTAAGATTTTCAATTTCATTTTATTATCAACTAAATAATGAGACAAACTCTTATTGAAACCAATGTAAATAAGTCTCATCAGTTTATAAATTTAATATCATTTAGTCACATTTAATTTTTTTACAATATCTACTGTAGTTCATATTATTTTGACATCTTTACAGCAATAAATCAATAAATTTTTTCAACCATTATTAAAGACTTAAAATTCCTTAAAGTAGAACCAATCAATTTTTGGTAAAGGTTGGTCAAATGAATTGGTGGTAATAGTAAAGTAAGTATCATGGATACCGGAAGGAAGTTGCAGCAAATAATTCGTGACGGTTTCAAAATAGCAAATATTACTGGAAATGGCTTGGATGGGTACTGCTCCAATGATTGGTCCATCGACGCTGTCGACTGTTATCTTGATTAAACTTGCTGGATATACATAAGGACCATAAGCCACATTTATGGAGATCATTTCAGTAACATCTCCATAGTCCAGCCCTAAGTAAGTGATAATTGTGTAGTTCTCAGTCGGTTGGACAAATATAGGCTCATTAGCACCATCACAGGTTTGGGCTTCACCTCCACTAATATAATCAAAACTTTCAGCCTCAATGAGGTCCCAAGCAGAGCGGTATGGTACAAACCGAAACCAGTCAATATCAGCTACTGTCAAGTAACTACCGGAAAATGACAGATAAATGCTGTGGACACCGGAAACGTTTGAAGCCAATAGAGTTAAAGTAACCATGTCGCACCATGTTGAACTTACAAATGGAGTTGAAAGAACCGCAATTTCTTCACCATCTTCACTGTCCAAATGGAAGTGTACTTCGCCGAGTGGGTCTTCTTGAAAATCAACATTATATCGCAGTTGAACTTCCCATTTGTCGTTGGTTCCGAAGTCAACGTTGTAGTAGCCATAAATGGCGTCGTAATCATAGGGATGGGCATATCCGCCACCACATCCATCTACGCTTGAGCCATCATAAACGTAGTCAAAACCTTCAGCTTCAATATGGATCATATTAAATGCAATTGCTTTGCAACAGATGGCCATTAGCAATGACAATGCAAGTAGCAGACGATAAGCAGCAGCCATCTTTCGTTCTTCTGTAGTTCAATGTTATACTAATACTTAACTATTGTGTGCTAAGTCGGTTATTGAGTTGTCTTAATTCCCAACCCTTTTTATAGTCGATTATTACAGTTAATCTTAAGTGCTACAAGGAAAAAAATATTTTATAATCCTTTTACAGATTAAGATAAGTGCTTTTTTATTAATCTAAATCGACCTAAGACACAATAAACTTTGTTATTTTCCTTGTTGATTAAAAACAGAAAACAATTGTCATGTTCTCTCAATTCCACCAAACCCATCAACTAAAAGAGTTAATGGTGTTTTATGTATTTTCAGTTCCATAAATAAACGAGACTCAGTGTCATTGGTTTCAATGCAGAATGATCTCGTTTATTTATTGTTCAATAGAAAAACATGAACGCTCCATAGAATCTTCGTTGATCGAATTAATGGAATTGAGTAGACAAAAACAAGTACCAAAAACAGATTATTATCAAATCATCTACAATGTACATGCATTCACCAATATACCAAAAAAAAAACTTATTATTCTTATTATTGATTGGATTAAGTTCTAACTCGTGGATATCTCAATCTTAACACTTTGGACATTTGATAGTTACAGTTGCAAAATATGTTATCGACAGCAGCCAATCAATCTAAAAAATACATGGTACTTAAGTATTTCCTGTTTCTTTTTCCTGGTACTTGTTAGGAAAAGTTTCCATTGGTGTAATTAGTTTTGGTTTTGCGTTTTTATAGTTTTTTACCCAAAAATTAATTTTGTGTTTACAAATAAGTTTCTTAGGAATTTAACAAATCTTTGAAATTTTAACATGCTTGTAAGCAGAATAAATTTCATTTTTAGTTTCTAGCTTTTAAACTTTTTATTATAATCACGATTTTTCAATCGTTACGGTACCAGTTATGGCTGAATGAGTACAAGTAAACCCATAAATTTATTGATTTGTAAACCATTGATACAGTATTGAAAGTTACCAGTTACTGAAAGAGTAATTATTCACATTTTTTAAATAAAACTATTACTGTGATTGCAATAAAAACACTGAAAATGATCAATGTATATGAGATTTATATTCTAATTAATGTTTAGTTTGATTTAAAACAAATTATTACTACAAAAAGCAACATTAGAATATGTTAGCAATTTTGAAAGTCAGAAAAGAAAGCATAGGTACATCTGTACCCGTTTAGTCACCATAAGTTATCAGAGGTTAAAGGTTAACGCTAAAATATCATGTATACGTGACTTTCTCAAAAAATAATACTGACTGAAATAAGATGGACTACAATACCATATGGCATCTTGTCAAAATTTAAGAGATTTCTCCATAAAGTTTATTAATATAAATTTTAACGGTTCCATCGCATTGACACCCTGTATCGCGTGTAATTACAATAGGGAACGTACAGGGTGTCAGTTGGTTTCTTATTTCTGCAAAGTTTAGCAGCAAACTTTATCATTTTTAAAAATATGACTATTAGTTGTTACAGTTTTCTCTATTAAGATAAAAGTGATTTATTTTTTAAAAAAAAAAAATTTTTAATATTATTTTATTGTATTTTATAGCCAATTAATTTAAACCTGAAATATTATATTTAAACAAATGAAACAATAATTTTTACATGTCAAACTCATTTTATTTTTCAATACAATTTAGTACAATTTTGTTTAGATATGTAATTTAGTCACCAAATTGACTAAATTGGATCCAATTGATTCTTGGAAATCGCTCAGCCTCGTAAAAATCTGCTACAAAGGAAATGAAAGTGTCATGGATACCGGAAGGAATATGCTGTAGATACACTTTAATAGTATCAAAATTACAAGGATCGTCGGTGACAGAGCTGATTGGTATAGATGCAATCTCAGTGCCATTTACACTGTCAATTGTTACTTTGATTGCAATTGGAAACTGCAATGACGTGTAAGAGCCATAACCCACATTTATATTAAGAACTTCAGTGAACTCTCCATAGTCCAATCTCAAATAAGTAATAACAGTGTCATCTCCATCAGGAAAAACAGACGATTGTCCATCGTCACAGTGTTCAATTTCCCCATCAAACAAATAATCAAAGCTCTCAGCTTCAATGACGTCCCAAGCCGATCGGTACTCTAGAAACTCAATCCAGTCAATGTCAGGTAACGCTGTGAAATCCCCAGAATAAGACAGAGAAAGGTTGTGAACACCGGAAACGTTTGCTAAAATTGTCTGATTGATGTTGACCATGTTGCACCAAGTTGAACTTACAAATGGAGTTTCAATAGCTGCGATTACTTCGCTGTCTTCATCGTCCAAAGAGATGTAAACAGTGCCTGTTGGAAACGCAATGGAGTCCACATTGTAACGGATTTGTACCACCCATTTATCGTTGGTACCAAAGTCAACGTTGTAGTAGCTGAAAATGGTTTCCGGATATGGATGAGCATAGGTTACGCCAGAGCAATCAGTCATGATAAAACAATTGCTGTTGCAACTGTCATAGTCTTCAGCTTCAATGTAAACATACTCAAAGGCATTTGCAGTGTAGCAAAAAGCCAAAAGAAATGACAGTAAGAGGGACAGACGTTTAATAGCCATGTTAAATGTAACAAAATACAGTTTTGATTTAACTTTGTGAAATTGCGCAGCTTTTATATGGTGAATTTACCATTAATCTTGATCATATTTTTGAAGTAATTCTCTTGACGTTTAAGATTTTAGCTTGATAAGATAGTGCAATTGACTTTAGGCACTGATAACATTGCTGATTATAATTATTTTTGAGTGTTAGAGGAGAATCAGTAAATAAATCAATTATTTGGTCAATCACAGATAGGAATTTAATTAAATTTTCATTTTCTAGAAAATAAAATTTTTGATGTAGTAATTGTATTAAATCCTAAACATGGAAAAATTATAATTTTATTATAAGATTTTAAGCCAAATGGATTGTCGGATAGATGTAACGTCGGACAAGCAGTGTTGAATAAAAGTAACATTGGACAAGCAGTCTCGGATAAAAGTGACGTCAAACAAGCAGTGTCGGATAAAAGTATCGTCGGACAAGCAGTGTCGGATAAATGTACCGTCGGACAAGAAGTATCGGATAAAAGTAACGTTGGACAAGCAGTGTCAGATAAACGTGACGTCGGACAAGCGGTGTCGGATAAATGTAATGTCGGACAAGTAGTGTCGGATAAATGTGACGTCGGACAAGTAGACTTAGTTTACCATGAGCAAATGATAAGTTAGTTAAAGAAATGCATTTTTATCGAGGTTGTGATACTAATTTATCAAAGTAGTTTCTGTTTGGTACTAAACTACCATTTTGGTACCAACTTAAAAGTTTTGGTTACGTGTTTAGAAAAAAAAGCACATTTCTCGATTATAAAAATCAAAAAATTCAAATAAAATAATTAACTTTATTGTTTTAATATCAACAAAAAAATGTTTATAATGGAGTTTTGAAAATCCGAATTTGCAACTGCAAATGTCGAAATGTACAGTATCTCATTATTTGGCAGTAAAGGAGTTACGGATACTGATATCCGTTACGTATAGGATCTATACTTGGTAAGATTTTTAGCATTGTACTGTATAATGAGGTAATGTTTGGTTTTCTTGGCAGTATATGACTTTTCTGAGGACTGGCAATAAAAATGACCATGAACCAGTGATTAAGAAGTGAGAGAGTTAGGAGTGGTGGTCGAAATTGTGGTTTCAGAAGGAGTAGTTGATGATGTGGTTTCAAGAGAAGTGGTCGATGTTGTGGTTTCATGAAGAGTAGTTGATGGTGTGGTTTCAATAGAAGTAGTTGATGATGAGGTTTCAACAGGAGTGGTCGAAAGTGTTGTCGTAGGTGTAGTGGTCAAAGTTGTACTAATAGTAGAAGAAACTGTTGAAGATGTGGTCAAAGTCAGTGGAGTTGTACTGGTTAAGGGTGTTGTTGTTGTGTTATATAAAGGACTTAAATCAGCTGCAATTGGAATCCAGTTGGTTAAATACGTTGCTTCAAATTTCACAACTTCCAAAAATGGTGAATCTGGAAGCGTATAATTAGTCAAATACACAACTTCACCCCCTGTCAAATAAGCTGCCCAATATCCATAAGTTCCAATAGTAAAAATTGTATGATTGCAATTGACTAAAAGAGCGAAGTCGGTAATTGGGTCTCCTTCATCACTGTTGCCTATAAAATGGACATCTCCATGGTCATTGGGAATATTTTGTTTACACCAGTCCATCCCATTGCTAACAACAATAAATATAGTGTCGTTATAACGTTGTCGAAAGTAGTCAGTGGCTTTCACAAAAAAGTCCTTTTCAGCTAAGACACCTTTGTAGTGACCATTCATAAGGCCAATATAATCTCCTCTTCTAACATGAACACCTATAAAAGTGGCTGACGTTTTATTACGAGTATTTAACAAACTTCTTAAAACACTTTGAGCTTTGTCTTTTATGTGGTCTTGTAGTACGAACTCTTCTTTAATTTTGGTTCTTATGTGGTCATAGAAAGTGAATGAGTTTAGGTATCCACCAACACCAATAAATTGACCATCAATGTGTCTTAATGGTTCCTCCATCCAGTCATGAAGTCCAATGTCGTTCCATTTAATTTGTGAAAATAATTCATTACTAATAGTAGGCATTGTAATTTTAAAATATTTTTTCAGCACACCAGCCATTGTTTCAGTCATAAAAGCAGGTCTTTTGTTTATGTTTGCCAATCCAATTAACGATGCATATTCACCCATTACATTACCCATACGACCGATTGTATTGATCGTCATAGCACAACGAATACTACTAATATTGATTGGTTTCTCACTATGATTAGTGATAACAGCATTGGCAGTTTTATTAGTTTCACTAATGACGTCAACGTAGCACAAACAGCTCCGAAGTAATTCAATGCTTTCGTCATAATTGCACAAATATGTAACTGGCTCAATGCCAGATTTCGTCTGTGGATTTGAATCCATTTCTGAGATTGAAAACTCAATCACACTTGGTGTTGATTTACTAAAATTTAATTGGTAATCATTTAATTTTTTTTTTGCTATATATTTATTTATTTTTTGTTAAGTGTTACTTACTTTTCCGACTGAGAAACGACGTTTTCCTTGGTGAATGGTATTCTAAGTCCATGGTAATTCATGACAATGACGAAGAAAATCACTGTTAAGATTGCAGCTACAGGAATGTATTTGGATTTTGGGATATTGGTGATCATTATGTAACACAACGGAATCGGTTGTATTATGCATTTAGAAAAATTACTAAAAGTGCGATTAAATATATATTAAAAAGTGCTCAGTGCTGTCTCCAACCAGTGAAACGATAATAAAACAGATAAAGCAAGGATTTTTGGTTTTACGAGTCATTTGGCTCGCTTATCACCAATAGATAAAGGGTAATCTACAAATATTTTAAAAAACCCTTTTAATTAACATTATTCATTTCTGTTTATTTCTTATTTCGTATAATGTAGTTTTTATCAAATATTATATTGGCAACATTGTCTGGCAAAATTATAAATTTCAAATAAATATTTAAAAAAAAAAACACACACATTCAAATCAAAATTCCTATGCAATTGTATTACTACATTTGCCTAAACGAGCGATTGTATTCATTTGAATATTTATACATGGGAGCAGTACTTGTACTACAACATTGTATAATGCAAATTGCTAAAATTATACACAGTAAAATCCGTTTAACGCAAACTCGCTTAACACAAAAACTCAGTCAATATAAAATAATACTGAAGTCCTGACTAAAGTATATGCTTTTTCATACATTTATTATCCTTTAACACGATAGAAAACTTGCTTGACACAAGATTTCGCTTCACCGAATGAACAAAATGTAAAAAAAAATTAAAACCTTTACAAGTTTTTCATAAAAATTTCATTTTTATAAAAATCATTTAAAATTGCATTGTTTATTTATTAAATTCATACATGCATATCTCTATGCAGAAAAAAATGCATAACGTTTTGAAATGTATTTAATAGTCGAAAACTACCGGTATTATGATGATATGCAAAAGTACTATGTGATACTGTCAATACAGTATATCCAAGTTTGTATTTTATTTCCATTGACAACAGTGAAACCTAAACAAACTGCTGTACTTTACTTGTTCATGAAACCATAAAACTATAATAAAATTAAATTTAAAATAAAACTACCGTACTGTTTAATTAAAATAAAACTTTATTTAGTTTATAAACTTCATAATTTCACAATATGCTTTTGCATTAAGCTGAAACCGAAATCAATGTCATAATAGGCAATAATAGCGGAAGTAGCGTGTGAATATACGAAGGCCATTTTACCGCAATACAGAGAGGAACCTCTATAAATATCGTCAAAAGATTTGCCTTCGATAATTTGATAAGATGGGCGGTTGGTACCCGTTGGTACCAGATGTACTTACCAGCGTTAGAGCCATCAAGAAAGTCGCTAGTTCAACAGCAATCATTTAAACAACGACTTTCAAAATTATTTAAGTAAATGAAAAGTTAACATTTGTGATAGTTGTTGCATTTTATATCACTTTTGTATAAGGAAATTAGAGGACAACTTACCAACTTGAGTTAATCTGGCAGATAATCTACTGTACTATACATGAATTTCATTGGGGAAAAAAAAAGAGTTACTATTTTTGACTTCAGATCAGGTACATAAATCTTAAAAAACTGATATGACATTAAAAAAATAAACAAAAGGTTTGTACTGTAACTGATAAGAGTTTTCAGAAACATCATTAATTTTAATAAATAGAAAATATTGCCAATGAAATAAAATCCCATTGGTGATAGAAAACCGTTGGTCATTACTTCATCATAAGTAATGTAAAACAGTAACTTGAAGAAGCTTTAAAACCATCAATTAATTTTACATCATTCATTTCAATTAACATCTGGAAAAATTATTAGAAGTGACTCGATGGTTTCGTCATAATTGCACCAATACGTAAATGATTAAATTTTAGACTTTTTTTGGGGATTTGAATCTTCTTCTAAAACTGAAAACTCAATGGCAATTGCTGTTGTATTGCTAAAACGTAATTGCCAGACATTTAATCACTTATTTTTTTGATTTTGTTAAATGTTACTTACGTTTGCAATTGTGAGGAGACGTTTTTTTTTTGGTTACTTGGTTATTTAGTCCATGGTAATTTATAGCAATGGCAAATAAAACCACGATTATGATAGCAGCTACATGAATGTAAAGTCCTTGAATTTGGAAATTTTGGTGATTATTATGTGATATAATGACATTTGTTTAGAAATACAAATACAACTATTCAACATCCATTTAAAAGTGGTTAGTAAAGTCACCAACCAGGAAAGCGATAACAAAAATGATAAAAAGAGAATTAATGTTTTTTATGCCATTTGCATCAGAGATATCTTTATATATCTTTCATATATCTTAAATATATAATCTTTTATATATCATAAACATTTTTTGATCTTCACATTTTTATGACTGAAATATAACCAATCAATTGTTAGTGATAACTAGTTTGCTGATTTAGTGACAATATACAGAACTTATTTAAAGTTTCGCGGTTTTACCACAGTGACACCCTGTATCGCCAATAATGTCAATAAGAGTTTTACAGGGTGACAGTTAAAACCTTGATGTTAAAGTTTTAACAGTAGCGTTTATTTATTTGACATATTTATATTTTTTATGTTTTTTCTATAGAGTAGTTGTAAAAGATTTAACTGGGATGTTATCAATAATATTAGCAATCAAATATATAATCAATCAAATTAGACAAATATTTTTGCAATATTTAAGATTTTAAGTTTATTGGCTGAAAGAGAACCAGTCAATCTTTAGTAGAGGATTATTAGTGTTAGTGACAAAAGTAAAGTACGTATCATGAATACCGGAAGGAATGTACAACACGAAGCTTTTAAATGGTTCAAAATAGCATTCACTACCCGAAAGGGCATGAACAGGAAGAACTGCAATCAATGGACCATCAACACTGTCGATTGTGATTTTGATCAAAGTAGAGTCGTCTATGTATGGGCCAGTGGCAAAATTTATAGTAACAAAGTCAGAGTAATCTACATAATCCACTTGAAAGTAAGTGATAACGGTGGCATTTCCATTAGGAGTGACGTATGTTGGTCCACCATTATCACAAGTGCCCACTAGTCCTTGTTCAATATAATCGTAACTTTCACCTTCAATCTGGTCCCAGGCTGAACGGTACTGCTTAAACTCTATCCAGTCAATGTCAGCTAATGACGAAGAATCTCCAGTGTATGACAGAAAAATGCTGTGGACACCGGAAACAGCTTTAGTCAATTGTTGAGATACAATGACCATGTAGCACAATGTTGAACTTACAAATGGCGTTGAAAGAACCGCAATTTCGTCACCATCTTCAGCATCTAAATGGATGTGCACAGTGCTCTGTGGGTCTACATCAGAATCAACATTATAACGTATTTGTACGATCCATTTATCGTTTGTCTTAAAATCAACGTCGTAGCCAAAGATGGCGTCATTATCGTTGGGATGGGCATAACCACTGGAACAAGAGCCGGTTGAAGCGCTGCCGTCAAACATGTAGTTAAAATACTCAGCTTCAATGTGGACATAGTCATAGGCCATTGCTTTGTAGCAAATCATTGTCATTAAAAATGAAAATGCAATTAGTAGACGTTGAACAGTCATTTTTTTAATGCAATAATAAAAGTGTAATAGTGAAATGGAAAGTTAAATCGATTGCTGAAGAGATTTAATGGGAGCTCTTTTTTATAGGTGATTATTACTGTTAATCTTTGGTGCTACAAGGACATTACAACTACATTATTTCATAATCCAATAACATATTAAGATAAAGAGTTTTTATTAATCAATCAAGCCAATGAAGGTCAATTTAAGAATCAATAGACTTTGCAATTTTCCTTGTAACTTTTCATTGAAAAGCTAAAACTGTAATTCGTAACGTTGATTTAGAAACTTTGTACTAATTTTCAAAACGGATCCAGTTAAATTTTAGTTGAGGGTTTGCTGAATTGGTGACAAAAGAAATGTAGGTATCATAGGTACCGGGTTCATAAAACAACAGGGAATTGTCGATCATAGTTTCAAAATAGCAGCCACTAATGGATACGGCATAGACAGGGATGGTTGTTACTACAGGACCATCGACACTATTGATTCTTATTACTATGAAAGTAATTTCGTCTAAATCAGTGCCATATCCCACATTTATAATGACATTATAAAAAGCAATATCATAGGTCATATGTAAAAAACTGATGACAGTGTCATTCCCGATTGGCTGAACGTATGTTATTGTCCCATTTTCACTTTCACAGGTTCCAACTATTCCATTGCTTAAATAATCGTAACTTTCAGCTTCCACTGTGTCAAAAGCCGAGCGACATCGTTGAAATTCCAGGAAGTCAATGTCAGCAATTGTCACGTCACTTCCAGAAAATGTCAGATAAATGTCGTGAATACCGGAAAAGTTAGTCGGTATTATTTGAGTTACAATGGTCATTACGCATTGATATACACTTACAAATGGCGTTTCAAAAACTGCAATTTCTTCACCGTTTTCACTGTCCAAATGGACGTGGACAGAGCTCATTGGTTTCTGAGTAAAATCGACATTATAACGCAGCTGGAGTTCCCATTGTACGTTAGTGCCAAAATCAATGCCGTAATATCCAAAGATGGTGTCGTTTCTATAGGGATGAGCATAAAAGACAGAACATTCATTAACAGCTCCTCCATCGTAACTAAAGTCAAAATCTTCAGCTTCTATGTGGACATATTCATATGTCATTGCTTTGTAGCAATTGACCACTATCAGAGAGAGGACAAGTAGCCAACGATAATTAACAGACATTTTTTAACATATATTTAGTGAATGTGATAGTGTTTCAGTGTATAAACAAATTTTGCAGCTTTTTTGTGTACTACTGATATTGATAAATTGAAACTATATTTCCTCGAAATGACTTTGGTGCTGTCCTTGTTTGTTGATAAGGTTGTTATCTACCATAAATACTGATAGCATTACAGTTAATTTAGACAATGTTTTTAGTATAAAGATACATGTAAATTGGTAAAGTTTTTACAAAGTGTCAATAGTTGATTTTGTTTAGTAAAATTACTTTGTGACTGATCTTGTCCATTGATAATAATGTTATTAGCAATAATTACGGATATGAATCAGTCAATTATATCTGTTACTGACTTTTACAAGTCCATAGACTACAATTGTAAAATTTAATATAAGATTTTAATGCCAAATTTACTCCATTGACATCAAAGTTAAATTTGTTTCATAGACTTTAAAGTTTAAAATTCTCTCATAGACTTCAATGTTAAAATTGCTCCATTCAAAAAATCACAAACTTCACTTAAAAATGTTTTAATAGCCAAAACGAATCCAGTTAAATTTTAATTGTGGATTTGCTGTATTGGTGACAAAAGAAATGTAGATATCATGGGTACCGTTATGACTAATCTGCAGGGGAATATCGGCCACAGTTTCAAAATAGCAGCCACTAAGGGAGACGGCATGGATAGGGGTGTTTGCTATTATAGGACCATCGACACTGTTAATTCTTATTACGATGAAAGTTATCTCGTTTAAATCATTGCCATACGCCACATTTATGAAGGCACTATAATACGAGTTTTCATAAGTCAAGTGTAAAAAAGTGATGACCGTGTCATTCCCGATTGGCTGAACGTATGTTATTGTCCCATTTTCACTTTCACAGGTTCCAACTATTCCATTACTTAGATCATCGTAACTTTCAGCCTCTATAATGTCAAAGGCCGAGCGATATTGTTGAAATTCCAGCCAGTCGATGTCAGGGATTGTCAACTCATCTCCAGAAAATGTCAGATAGACATCGTGGATACCAAAAAAGTTAAATTTAATTTGGTTACATTGACCATTGCACATTGATATACACTCACAAACGGCGTTTCAATAACCGCAATTTCTTCACCGTTTTCACTGTCCAAATGGACGTGGACAGAGCCAATCGGTGTCTCAGTATAATCGACATTATAACGCAGCAGGAGCGACCAATTGTTGATGGTGCCAAAATTAATGTCGTAATATCCAAAAACGGCGTCAGTTCTGATGGGATGGACATAAAAGGCAGAACATCCGTTAACGGCAATCCCATCATAACCAAAATCAAAATCCTCAGCTTCTATATGTACATATTCATATGTCATTGCTTTGTAGAAAAAAACCATTAACAACGAGAAAACAAGTAACAAACGATAATAAATAGACATTTTAACTTATATTTGATGAATGTAGTAAAGTTTTAGTATGTATTTGAATTAGTTGTATCTGATTTTGAAAAGTTGAAAATATTCGCTTGAGACGACTTTGGTGCTGTCCTTGTTCATTGATAAGGTTATAATCTACCATTAATACTGATAACATTGCAATTAATTTAATATAAAGATACAGACAACTGATAAAATGAGTATTTCAGTTGAACTTTACAGCTAAATATAAATTGGTAACACTTTACAAGGTGTCAATTGTTGATTTTGCAAGTAAAATAATTTTAGCGGTTCCATCACATTGACACCCTGTACGTTATTTAATTTCAACAAGATTTATACAGGGTGTCAGTTTATATCTTATCTTCAAAATAACGGCCTGTAATTCGTTAATAATATATTGTAGAATTAACTTGAGATACTGAGTATTGCATAAATACACCTACAAATAAAATGACCAATTTAAATCCTCTTATACAACAAGTATTTCAAAGGAACCCATAGACGCCATGAGACGTTCCCTCAGAAGTCTAATATTTTTTATTTGGTTTTAAGAGACTATAATTTCAATAGCAATATAACATTACAATCCTCATTATCTAAGCTAAATAATACTCTGGTCCACGTTATCAGTGAAAAAGGAGTCTATGGCGTTCAGTGTATTTCAAATGGCATTCAAATTGCACCGTGCGCCATAGACTGTTGAGTCACTGATAATGTGGATCAGATTACATTTGTAGAATCGACTTACAGTCTTTTTAGATTTCTGTGCACATTAAAAACGATCAAAATTAAAATAATAATGATTTGATTACTCACTTTATGATTAAAAGTCATATTAAAAATAATTATTATTTGCTTGAATAATTTATATTTTTTTAATTTAAATTATAATGAATGTAGTTAATTTTTTCCCCCAAAAAAAAATATTTTTAAATCATTTTTTTAAAAATAAAATGCTAAAATGCAAAAAAAAATTGATGACGATCATTAACTGGTCGGTGTAACGCGAGTACATGGTTGAGAACCTCTTACATTCCATGAATCCTCGAATTCAAATTTTCGAATGTCACCCATTGTCAACTTGTTTGTGGTTTAATCGGGTGAATTGCGATTACTAGATGTTATTACTTAACTAAAACTAGTTAAAATTGAACTAACTACTATTAATCGTTAATTATAATAACTTAGAAATAGCAGAAAATTCGAACAATTTACCTGAAAAGTGCCTGCACATTGAAGTGATGGTAATGGCTAACAAGAGAAAACGTTCTGGTAAGTCAAGTCCACTCATCAAATCGCGTTTTAAACAAATAAATAGAACACTTTTATGAATGATGAACAATTTTAAACTGTAATTTGGTACTTAATTAACGATTCTTAAAAGACATGAACGCTGTTGTTAACAGTGAAATTTAATTAAAGCTCCTGCGAAGATGACGACGCGTTCAGCAGCCGTGGTTTCACCGGCTGCGGTTGGTGGCGCCGGCGGGGAGCCTACGCGTAAACGCCGTCAGAAGCCACAGCCAACGCCGCAGAAAAAGGAGCTGGAAATTCGTCGTAGAAAAGCATCGACACAAAATGTCGATGAAATTCCAACAACTATCATCACTTTTAACGGTAATTATGTACCTGTCGACCCGTATTGTGTGGAAAAAGTGGGTAAAGCTCACGTCTACGTTGAAAATGGAATTGCATGGAGTGCAACTCTCGTCGATGTCAGTTTTCTTTTAACGTTTTAAGACTCAAAAAAAGACTAACTAGAGTTTTGTATTAGGTTGATTTGAAAAGTAAGAAGAATATATGCTACATACTTCAACTGCTTAAAGATTTGGATAAGGAAAGTTATAGTATTTGGACCAGGTGGAGTAAAGTTGGTTATCCAGGCGCCCATAGACTCAAAGTTTGGGGCAGAGAATTATACGCTGCACAAGCTCAGTTTGAATGCACGTAAGTTTATATTGAAATAATACACGAATGGTTACTTTTTATTTAATAAGTTTTGTGCTGTTTTGTGGACTTAGGTTTGAAGAAAAAACGTCAAACGGTTTTTTTACCCTGGAGTTTCAGAGACATGAAGGGAAATATGATGTTGTTTATCTTGATAATTTGCTGGTACATAAAAACAATAATTGAGTTCTCAGTTTTGAAGGTGTATTTTCAGGAAATTTTAGAAACTAAAAGTGACTTGAAATTGTTATTAAATAATTCTTGAAATAATTTAGTAACAATTTCATGGAATTTATAGTTACTTAAGCTTGAAAAGTGACTGTTGGTGATTCATGGAACTTCTTTGAGCTTGATCATTTCTTGAAAAGTGATAATTGTCAGATTGTTGCATGTTGTGGTACTTTATCGGTTGTTGTCAGTCGGAACTTGACAGGTTCTTATGCATAAAAGTTTGACAGTAAAATTTGTAGTTCATAGAACTTTACAGGTTTTTGAGCATTTGACATATTTATATCGTTTCTTGAATTATTTGTTGTGATTCAAAAATACTTTAGTTAATATTTGATGAATCATTAATCAAGTGTATCTTTCAACCAGGGAGCAGCAAACAAGAACAAATCAGTTCCAGAATCAAAGCTTGATTTGAGATTAAAAGTGAGTAAAGTATAAAAACTTCTACAATCAATCGTGTTAATGGTTTTTTAAGTTATTAAAACCATCTTTTTAATAGCCATTGTTGAAAATTGTGCATAACTCGTACAAGCTGGAGAGAGAGCGAATTATTGAACTAAAATATGACCCAAAAATTGCTCCTTTTGGTAAGAAATTTCTTTTTCTTAATGTTTTGGTTTTTTTTAATGATTGTATTTTAGGAAAATTATCCGAGAAACAGATTGAATATGGTTATGACTGTTTGAATTCAATTAAAGAAATGATTAAAAGTGGTAAAGACGTTAATAGTCGTTCATTAAAAGATAAAGTCAGCCTGTATTTTATATGCATTCCTCAGCACCAATCCAAGTAACAAATCTCTCAGTCGATTTTACTTTCTTACACAAACTTTTTAAAATTTAATCTTACTTTGTTTTTATTTTTTTCCTTAGAGTAAAAATGATTTCAAGCGAAAGTGATATTAAAGAACAAATGAAAATTTTAAAAGTAAAATTATTTATAATGACATTTGGTCATGTTTTTTGAAATTTGAATGTTTTTTTTACAAAATTTTGGTCATATTTTGTGGGGTTTTTTTTATAAAATCTGACAGTTTATATGTAAAAGTTTAGTCATTTTTGATGACTTTTGACTATTTTGTTGCCATGTTTGTCTTTCAATGAATATTTGATGAACTTTTAGACATTTTGTCTCCATGAAAGGCATTTTGATGAATCTAATGTTTCTAATTTAAGAAATATTTCAAAACTGTGCAGTGTAAATTTCCAACAAAATTTTTTATTTGTATTTTTAGCAAATTAAAAGTATTTCTCCGAAAACTTTGAGCTCTACTGAGGATCTGAGTCTCAATCCCCTTGATAGATCTTACTTGGACCTTAAGTGCAACTTAGTTGCACTGCACAAAACTGACGAGATGTATCAGGTAATAACTAACATTCTCGTACATTTTTTGTGCTGGAAATGTTATTTAAAATCTGTTTAAACAGTTTGTTTACAAGTACTTTACGGATACTTTGGATCATGAGGAGACACTTGCTTTGAAAGTAACTGGTATTTATAGCTGCTCTAGGGAAACTGAAAACGAAAAGTTCAAAGACGTTGGTAACAGGTACAATTATTGATATGGGGTTTTTTTTTAATTTGCTGGAAATTAAAAATGGCACTGATTTCTAACATTTTAAGTTTTTCTTAAAGGGTTCTCTTGTGGCATGGAACTCATATGTGCAACGTGGCCAGCATCTTAAAAAGAGGATTAAAAATATTCAAAAGAGACGATTATTATGACAGTTATTCTACACTGGTACAGTATTTGATCATAACTCTTTTAGGGTCACAAATTGTTTTCAGATGAACCAATCTTTAATTTTTCATGACGCAGAAACTCGATTCTGAATAGCCAAACTTAGTAAACATGAATCTAGAGATTATATTCGTGTGAATTTACTAAAATTTGCAGCATCTTAAATTTGTTTTTTTTTTATTTGTAGTTTGGCAAAGGTGTCTTTTTTGCAGACAAAGCAGTTAAAAGTGTGAATTATTGTTATTCAATTCAAAAGGATATCGTCATTTTGTTTCTGTGTGAGGTAAAATGAACGAAATGTTAAATATTGATTATATTTACATATATTGAATATTTGGTAAAGTAGTTTTAACTGTATTTTTTTAAGGTTTCTCTAGGAAAAATTAATAAACAACTGAAGTACATGTATTATTCTGACGTTTTGCCTCCTGGTTATGACTCCATTCAATTGATAGGTGAAGAAGAAGAAAAACCACAGGAAATGAAAACTCTGTAAGTTGATTATTTATAAAAAGCGATTGATTGATAATTAATGTGTTTGAATTTTGAAGTTCTGATGGAGCCATGTACCCCATATGGGCTCCGGAGAACTCCAGCAAGAAATCGGATAAAGCTGTCTACAATGAATACATTGTTTATAATGTGGATCAGATTAAGTTAAGATATATCCTGATGGCCAATTTTATTACTAAGGATAAACGTTAGTTTTGAAATATCTTAAGTTTCAAAAGAAATAGCTAAAAGTGTTCTCGTAAGTTACGAAGCGAATTTAAATTTGTTACTTTTATCGAGAGTTTAAACGTTAAAGTTTAATTTTTTTCAGTTAAAATAATATTATTATTATATACAGTGAAGTTTAATTAATATTTTTCTTTTTTTTGATTTTGTTATAGATTTACTCTCATACTCAAAGATTTATTTATGTTACAATGACGTTCATAAAATCATCCTATTTTGCTTTGCTAATTTAGTTGTATTTGTTTGCATATAATCTTATTGGTATGAATAAAAAGTTTAATACATTTACAGTATCAATTGGCTTTGTTTATAAATACAAATTTTTTTAAGATATTTTTTCTTCAAATTTTATGGATTTTTTTAATTTAGTCAAATTTAAATCGTTGTTAAAGTTTTAAAATTTTTTTTTGGCTAACGAAAAAAAAAATTGTGTACTGCAGGTCAGCCAACTCTAAGGGGCAAGTGGCCCCTGGATTTGTATTGCTGGTCAGCCAACTCCAAGGGGCAAGTGGCCCCTGGATGTGTACTGCAGGTCAGCCAACTCCAAGGGCCAAGTGGCCCCTGGATGTGTACTGCAGGTCAGCCAACTTTAAGGGGCAAGTGGCCCCTTGATGTGTACTGCAGGTCAGCCAACTTTAATGGGCAAGTGGCCCCTGGATGTGTACTGCATGTCAGCCAACTTTAAGGGGCAAGTGGCCCCTGGATGTGTACTGCAGGTCAGCCAACTTTAATGGGCACGTGGCCCCTGGATGTGTACTGCATGTCAGCCAACTTTAAGGGGCAAGTGGCCCCTGGATGTGTACTGCAGGTCAGCCAACTCTAAGGGGCAAGTGGGCCCCTGGATGTGTACTGCTGGGCAGCCAACTCTAAGGGGCAAGTGGGCCCCTGGATGTGTACTGCAGGTCAGCCAACTTTAAGGGGCAAGTGGCCCCTGGATGTGTACTGCAGGTCAGCCAACTTTAAGGGGCAAGTGGTCTTTTGATGTGTACTAATTTCAAGTCATAAGGCATCATAGCTTTGTGATGACGTTTAGCGACAACAAGTGATGAAGGGGCGGGGTTTGTGACAGAATTTTCAAATTATATATACTGTAGTAGTAAGATATATAATTATACGGTAGTACTGTAGTAAGATGTACAGTATTTTTAATGTTTTATTTTTTCAATTTGTAAATTCAAAGTTAAAAGACAACAAGCAGATTCTTGTTGATCAGCTGATTTGAATTTGTGACGTAAGTGATGACATCGTAATAACCCTGTATTAAATTATTGCATGAACATGGGCGTGCGTTTAGTTTCTATTCAATGAGTTTCTAGGTTTTTTCTTGCTATTGGCACGTATTTTTTAGCGCTAATTTATCTTCAAGTAGTGATGGGTGGTGACGTAACAGTTAAATTCCTATTCGTTGAAATCGATCACCCCTTAAAATTCAAATTAATGAACTCGTCTTAATACAAATAATTAGACAGTCATAGTATTATACAATCCTAGGTGATATGGTAACTAATGTAAAACCTACATATTTGCGCTATGTATAAGCCCCATATAGTAGGCTATTGACTATTCCCGCCAAAACCTTACGGAGCACAGAGCACGGAATTTGTAAGGAGTTATGCCGTACTTGTGCCGACTCTTGACGGCAGCAATTTTGACGGCAATTTTAAAATTCAAATAAAAATTGTTTAAATTGATGAATTTTCATGAAAGTTGCATAAATAAGTTTATTTTAATGTTCTGAATAACTATAATGCGATTTGCAAAGGTTTTTAGCACTTTTTAATTACTTTTCAAAACTTTTCCAACTTAAGTTGCAATTTAACATCAAGTTCATATATCCACTGATATGTTTTTGACTTGAAAAATATAAAAAATTTTAAAATTTATTTTTAAGCTTGCAAATTGCATATAGCCTATCAATAACAACAAAAAAACATTTATCACGCTATTTTCATTTCTTAAAATTGATTAATTAATTTTTTATTGAATAAAAACTGAATTTTTACAATTTTTATATTGCGTCATAAACGCTACGGAGCATAACTTCCATGACGTAATTTGTTTACAAATTTTTTCTTCCTCTCTCTGATTGGCTGCAAATGATTTGGCGGCAAAATAATGTTGGTCAGTAGTAGTGCGCGGTTGATCAACTAACTTTTTAACGGTGAAGGAAAGTACGATGAAGTGTTGTTTGCGATCCCGTGGCTGTCACGAGAAGCAGCGGCCGAAAAACGTCGACGTTCGAATGAGAAATCAGAATACAATTGATTGACTTGTGTGGTGTCATTTAACTTCAGTAAGTGTTACAGTATAGTTATTTTATTATAATAATTTACATATATTGGGGATATTGGTCACTTTTATGCATATAAATTCCCAGTTGGTAAACGGAAGGATAATTGACTTAATGGCGATAGGGAATTCGCTAATTCAAGTTGTTGTGTCTTCGAATGGCTGGCTATCTCAAAATTATAGCGTTTAATAAAATTCATGTTACGTACAATATAATATAAATATTGGATCCTATTATAGGTGACAATTAATGTTTAATTTAAGTAAGCCCCTTATAATAGGCAATCAAAATTATGCAATATTGCTGTCTTTTTTTACAAAGTATATTTTAGCCAAGAAAGAATAATTCATTAGTACGCTATCTCTATAGAATTTAAC
>JAAFCF010005748.1:14729883-14740519 GCA_013389785.1 Helicorthomorpha holstii | reverse complement strand
CATCTAGTAGTATTTTAAAAATCTCAATTTTTTTAGTAGAGTAAAACTGACTTGAATGGCCTTCATATTCATTAAAAATCTAATTAAAAATATTTAAATTGAAGTCGGTTTTACTCTACTAAAAAAATTGAGATTTTTAAAATACTACTAGATGGTGTTAGTTATGGGGTAGTGATTTCTTTCGATCACCCGGTACTGTAGAAGCAAAACTAAATTTCATCAGATCCACTAGCGATTTGTATCATTTCTTTCTTGTAATGGAAAGGAGAAAAAAGTGATTCAATTTATAAATTCACCCTGGTATAATTAATTTTTCTTAACCAGACCTAATTTTATCTTTAATTAAAAACAAAACGGATGAGAGAATCAATGAAAATATTAAGGACGCGTGCCAAAGCAAAAAGCCATAGCAACTGTTGCTAATAAAAACTCCATCATCAAAATGTATAAAAATCTCACTATTAAATAACTACAACAGCTAAATTCAATACAGTCAACGCATACAAAACTAAAAATACTCAAGATTAACATTATCATACACATTTTCCGTAATCTACCGTAAATTATCTAATCTAAATACACAGTTAACTTATTTGCCAAAGATAACATTCGATTCCAATCGAATTTTACTAATACAGTAATAAATTGACTATTAAATAAGAGCCTATGTTTATATAACATAATAAATAGATACTTTTGAGTTATTAACTTAGATACTTAATCATAAATTAAGTATAAAGTAGACCAAAATAATGTCAAGTTTACGACCTTCACCTTTGCGGACTCTCCAGGGTGAAATTGCATTTTTATCGCCATCTTTCTTTTCGAACATCTAAATTTAGCATCATCAGCTGAGCAGGGTTGCCTGATTACGCATTCATTATTATTATTAATAAAACGTATATCTTTATGCCGTAATTAGAATTACTAACGTGACATAACAAATAACAATTTGTAATAAATTATATATTTATCATAAATTATTTAAATGCGTAAACAAATCAACAAAATTCTGGTTGGTAACACCAGTCAGCATTACGGGAAATGAGCTAATAAGTTAACAGCCCGATACTACCCTTTTTCAGTTTAAGATGGAATATTCTGGCTGGGGTTTAGTAGGGGTAACTTTTGTAATGTAACAGGCGGAGCCAAATTGTGTCATGATTTGTAAGAGGGGGAGATAAATAGGACAAGCTAAAGTGTGAATCGGTCTAGTTGAACATCAATTACAAGGCGGCGTAGCTGTATATCAATTCGTGAAAAAATGGCAAAGCCAGACGTTAAATTCACAAAGGTAATTAATTTTTTCCTACAAATTTTATTATGAATTATTGATAGATATTAGTCCTGGATCAAAAGGTTTTTTTTTTAATAAATAATAAATCGTAGACACCACCATGAAATTGTCATCGCTGTCGAGGTGGGGGTAGGGGAAAACATTCGAAATGACATTTTCAAATTTTTGTTCTAAAAAAAATTAACAATTTGATGTAAATTTTGAGTGTGAATTGTAGTCAAATTTAGCTTAAAATAGTTGATAAATTGATATTTTTAGTTAGTTAGAAGTGTCAGTAATATTCGGTGACTATTCTTATTAAGAAAACCGAAACTTAATTAGTGTTGCGTGTGTGTGTTTTTTTCATGTGAAGAGGGTAAGTTTCCTGTCTTGTGCTGTAATTTTATAGCCAGGTTTTATCTGCCATTTAACTTGTTTATAATTGATACTGTACTGTATGTGTTATGAGTTGTTGAATGTAGATAAAGCTGGATGACTTGTTGATTTGATGTCCTTGATATAGAAATCGCTTGTTTTGCAAATGAATACTGCACATAATGCAAATGACTTGTATTCAATGTGCACGTACAGTACAGTATGTGGCAAAAGTTCTTGGTATAAAATATGTTGCACACATTTTTGTTTTGCAATTTCGTTAAAAGTGGATAAATAACCGGATTAATATTTAGTCTCATTTCTTTACTGCCAATTTTTTCTATTAAGGAAAGAAAGAAACGAGATAAATCTCTATTAGAACTGATAAGATTTAGTCTCATTTCTTTATTAGCACTGTAAAAACGATCCAATTGATAAATTAACGCGTTATATCGCAACTGATATAAATTTTGTGGCTTTTGCTATACTATCAATTTTGTTTTATATATTTTTAATTTGTAAGAATTGCATTAAATTTCTATTTTTTTATAACTTTTAAAAGTTTCAGCTAAACGAAATTATCCAATTACTGTATAATAATATCCTAATTAATATCATTAAAATTAATGATAAAAAATATTCGATACTGAAACTTTCACTATGTTAATTTATGGGCAAATAAGTTGACTGTTTTAGCAAGTGCAAGTGCAGCTGTCTAAATACTGTTATCAAGCTAAAATTTAAAAATGCTAATGTTGTTATGAGGAAATAATGATGTTTGTCAGTATTACTAAACACTATGGAAGTTAATGGCATTGGAAATTATTTTTATAACTTTTAGATTTGAGTTGAGCAAAGTTTTATACTTAAATTGACCAATTTAGCTGTTAATTAACTAAAAAGTTGACCAATTTAGCTGTTAATTAACTAAAATGTAGAAAGTTGAACGCGAATTTGGATGCATTCAGTCTCAAATTATGTTTTGCTGCCATTTGAGTTTTGTATAAAAACATATTGTGTTAATATGCTTAGTGGCACTTGGTCTGAATCACCTAAAAATTCCTAAACAAACTCTTAATTTGCATAATATGTTAAATGGCTTTATGAATGAGTTAAAGAGGAAGTTGTCCTTGTTTTGTCATCTTGTGGTGCCATTCACGCTCAACAATCGAAATTTAATAATGTATTGTTGAAATTTGAGCGGCTAGTTTTTTTCTTTTTAAAAATGAATTAATAAATCTAGTTTTTTTTGGCTTAATTTTTGAAGTTTGACATTGAATATAAATGACTGTAGTTGTTTAATCAAGTATAGCTTTACACAGCTTGTTTCATGTTTCTTTATCTGGCGATATGAAACGACCATTATGATAATAGTAATCGATTTTATATTTTTATTTTTATTGGATTGTAATTTTGACCTTTAAATGTACTTGGTGTTAGAGATAGCAGAATGCAGCGTCTGTGTTGTCATCAGATAAAAAAGAGCCAGTTTTATCTGATGACTAGGCACTAAAATTTAACTAGGAAGTGAATATTAAATGTCTTAACTAGTCACTAATTACAAGTTAAATAACAAGATTAGTTACACAAATAAATGAAGTAATGTTTGTTTTTGGTTACAACTGACACTCTGTATGTTTGGCATTGAAAATACTAGGGATTATCGGGTGTCTCTGATGAAAAATGATTATATTATATGCTGAACTGAGTTTTTTTGTTGTTGTATTGATAACTATTTTTAATTATTTGATTTAGATCTTTATCAACAATGAGTGGGTTAACTCTGTGAGTGGAAAAACATTTCCAACAATCAATCCAGCTAATGGAGAAAAGATTGCTGACATCCAAGAAGGAGATAAAGTAAGATTTAGTTACTTTTAACATCTTAATTTTAAAAATCAGAAAAAAAGAGCTCATCATTTTTGTTATTTTTATAGGCTGATGTTGACAAAGCTGTAGCAGCAGCCAGAGAAGCTTTCAAGTTGGGATCAACATGGCGAACAATGGATGCCTCTGCCAGAGGACAATTGCTCCATAAGTTGGCCGACTTGGTAGACAGAGACGCCGACTATCTTGCTGTAAGACTGTTTAAGTTTAAGACACCATAATAATGGTCTTCTTAACATTTTTTTACTTTGATTTCAGCGCCTTGAGTCATTGGATAATGGAAAATTGGTGTCAAAAGCGTTGTTTGATATTAAAGGAGCTGTTCTTTGGTTCCGTTATTATGCCGGTTATGCGGATAAGATTCACGGAAAAACTATCCCAGCTGGTAAGTTTGGAGTTTTAATTGTTTTTAATATGTTGTTTGATTGTTTTCTTTACTTTTAATTAGATGGAAACACGTTTTCATTTACCAGAATGGACCCCATTGGTGTCTGTGGTCAAATCATTCCAGTTCGTTTCTGTTTTAAGACTTTATTTGAGATTTTATTGCTGTTTAAGTTTGTATTAATGTTGTTTGTTGTTTTAATAGTGGAACTATCCCTTCATGATGGCCACTTGGAAAATCGCTCCTGCGATTGCTTGTGGTAACACCATCATTTTAAAACCAGCGGAACAGACTCCACTGACTGCTTTGTATTTGGCTGAGTTAACAAAAGAGGTCTGGAGATGTTTGAGTGTTTTTTTAAAGCTGGATAAGGGAATATATTGGGTTTTTATTTATTTATTTAGGCTGGATTTCCACCTGGAGTTATTAATGTTGTTCCTGGCTATGGACCAACAGCTGGAGCTGCCATTTCTTCTCATCCACATATTGACAAAGTGGCTTTTACTGGATCTAGCGAGGTAAAGTAATGCAATTTCTATGTAAAGTAATGCAAATTTTAAGCAATTTCTATGTAAAGTAATGCAAATTTTAAGCAATTTCTATGTAATTTTAGGTTGGTAAATTGATCTCTGCTGCCGCTGCAACTTCCAATTTGAAGCGAGTCAGTTTGGAATTAGGTGGAAAATCTCCTCTCGTCATCTTCAGCGATGCTGACAGTAAGTTTTAATTAAAATATGATTAATGAAACCTTCTCATGACTTTTTTTTTTAAATTTTAGTCAATTTTGCCGTTGAGGTTGCCGTCAACAGCATTTTCGAGAACAGCGGTCAATGCTGCGTTGCTGCCTCAAGAACTTTCGTCCAGGAAGACATCTATGACGAATTTGTCAAGCGAGCAACTGAGCGAGCTTTGAAATTTAAAGTTGGTGATCCATTCAGCAGCACCAGCGATTTGGGCCCTCAAATCGACCAGACCCAACAGAACAAGATCTTGGAATTGATCGAAAGTGGAAAGAAGGAAGGTGCCACCTTAAAATGCGGAGGAACCAAAGGCGCTGACAAAGGATATTTTATTACACCAACTGTGTTTGCTGATGTTAAAGATAACATGAGAATTGCTAAAGAAGAGGTAATACTTGTGCTCTACTTTGATTTGACACTTTGTGTTGAAATTGTTTTTGTTTTTTGTGTGGAAATTTAGATTTTTGGACCAGTGATGCAAATCTTGAAATTTAAGACTTTGGAAGAAGCTTTGGAGAGGGCCAATGATACATCGTATGGTTTGGCTGCTGGTGTTTTGACCAAGGACATTAACAAAGCTATCCAATTTGCCCAAGGAATCCGTGCTGGTTCCGTCTGGTAATTTAGCATATTAACAGCTATATGAAAAGTTCCAATATCTCACAAGTGATTTTTAACAGGGTGAACACTTATTTGGACGTTACTCCTCAAAAACCATTCGGTGGATTTAAGGAGTCTGGACACGGACGAGAAAAGTAAGTTATAAGTTTAAGAAGTACTGGTTCAACTTTCTATGCTCTTGAAATCTCAGTTGAGTGCTCTAGCGTTGGTCTGAGACTCAGTTGAGTGCTGGAGTCTTGATATGAGGCTCGGTTGATTGCTTGATTTTAGGTCTAAGACTCAGTTGAGTGCTCTGAATTTGGTTTAACTTGCATTTAGTCTAACTTTGAAACCTCAAGTAACTATGTCAAAAATTTTCTGTTATCGATCAAATTGTTTGTTGCAGTTTAGTTTTGAGACTAAATACTTGGCTTGAGTAATCATAAGTGCTTGGTTTAATTGCCTTGAACTTGTTCTTAAACTTTTATCGTTTCATAATTTGACCTACTTGTTTACAGCAAAGATTTAAACTTTTCTTTTTTGTGAAATTTAGTGGTGAAGATGGCTTGCACGAATATTTAGAGATCAAGACTGTGACCATCAGTATTCCCCAGAAGAATTCTTAAACATCTGAAGGTTGTTTTTAAGCTTTAAAGGGAAATATCTAAGGTACTGTATGTTCTGTCTTCTCATCACTCTTCCAAAACAAATATCTACTACGTAAACGCATTTCTATATGAAAAGTAATGATCTATACTTTGTAACTTGTGAATAAAATTTACCCATGATTTCCTTGTATTTCAATCTGTAATCTATCGTTTTCTATGCTCAAAAGTGTTGACATGTTAACAGTTTTTGGGGTGTTCCCACTCTTAAACTGTATTTCAGCGAGTTTTTCTTTTCATTAAATAGTTTTTGTGTGCGCTGTCGGATGAATCGGTTAAAAAGTTATCGAAAAGTATTTGATGGTCGGTAAAGATTATTAGAGCTTGGACTTGAGCAAGGTACGATAAAGAAGTGAATGAAGACGCTGAGAAATTGTAAGTATAACAAAACAGCTTCTTACTAGAACCAACTTTTGTTTTACTGTAAGCAAACTTTCAAATATTTTAAGATATTTTTGAAAGTACGGTACTGTAGCTTTACTAAGTGTCTTAAAAAGTGAAAGTGTGAAGATTGCAGTTTAGTTTCTGCATTTGTTATTTGACAGTGAAAGTTTCAAAAATCTTATGATTCATTCTGAGTGCTTGTATAATTGTACTTATGCCACTTCTTGATGACGTATGAAACCAACTTTTTAGTGTTTCTTGAGTTAACAATGGCTCAAAACTATTTGACAAAGTCACTAACTGTCTTGATCGTTTTCTAATTCTTTTATTGCCTTAAATCATTTTTCAGCGTCTTAAACCGTTTTTGAGTGTCCCAAGCCATCTTTTAGTGTCCCAAATCGTTTTTCAGAAGCCCAAATCAAGTTGACAATGTTCCAAACAGTTTTAACAGTGTCTGAAACATTCATCCAGTGATTTAACTCTTTTCTCAGTAGCCTAAACAGGGTTGATGATGTCCAAAACTGTCTTGACGTTGTCTGAAACTCCAATTTATTGACCTAAACCGTGATGACAGTATCTTCAACTGGCTTTCAGTTGCCCAAATCGAGTTGACAACTTTTAACACCTTTAAACCCACAATTTCAAATTGATATCGCGAAATACTGGGATCATTACACTATAACAGTGTTTCTATTTCAGTACAACAATGACAACACTGCATTACTTTGTTGCAGATTTACTCTGCCAGATCCAGTAAAGCTTCCATTAATGATGGCATATAAGTATAGCAGATTAACGATTGTTTAATATCCTGGTCAAGCACCTGGACTCTTACTGCCTACTTGGTTACCCATGTGCCTGCTATAAAAAATGGCACCACAAATATATAATATTTTAATTGAAAAAATATGATGGTTGATTGCGCAGTTATTGACATGAATATTGTTGTTGTCACAATAATTTATATAAGAGCGAGAAAGAGAGAGAGAGAGAGGAAAAAAAAGAAAAGCAACGTCAGAGCAGTTCAGTCACATTTTTTTTGTTTGTTTGACTTATTTATGGTGATTGTTGACGCAATTGTGACGTCATTAATTGAATTTAGCTGTGCAATTTGAAAACAATTAAGCGAATATTTAGGAGTTGATGATTGATGTTAATGGCGTCAAAATATTAATCCTAAGGAAAACAGACGACAGATGCAATAATACAGAAACATAACTTAAGCAATTACCACATTACATTATATTATATTGGTATGTTTTTTTCACGTACACGTGTGTCCTATACACGTACAAATGTGCCCTATAAAACAAATTGCTAAATACAGTAGCTAATATAGACATGTAACATGTGGCTAACCCTGAAATTCCTAGGATAACTTTGTTGTTTATTTAACAAATTATTGCTCTTACATTTTGACTATTTATAACTGAACCTGAAGAAATTGCAGTAGACACCTTAAAAGTTGAAAAGAAAATGTTTTGTGTTGGTTTGAACATGTTATTTAAACACACCCTGTACAATGTGTTTTCTATGGAGATATACAGGGTGCGTTCTGAAATAGCTGCAGGAAATGTTCTATTCTTCAATGGAGGAATTGATACAACACACCCTGTATAATGTTATTCGATTAGCAATGTACAGGGTGACTAATAAAGTTTAAGGGTTGGGTTTTTTTGTTGAAAGCATTTAAAATGGCAGCAATTATTTTAAGGTTGAACATAATTACTGTAATTAGTTGTTGTGTATTTATAATTATGACGTCGGGCAGTAATTTTGTTTTGCAGAATTGCAACTTTGTACATTGTAATTGGGTATTTTGCTTATAAAGAAAACTTCAGAGGTTATGATAATTAAGTTATATCGATGTATAATTATACTTTTGACTTAATTGCTTAAACAACAGTGCTAAATTTGAACTTGTTTTTTAACATTTTGTAAGTTAAGCTGTTTAAGATTGAAAATGAAGGATTTAAAATCAAAAAAGGGGGATAAGCACCATTACAATACATTACTTAATAAAATTGCATCTCAAATACAATTTAAAATTGCTCAACAAAACATTTTCAGGTGAAATTTTAACCAAAACAAATTGCTTTTTTTTTTCAAAAAAAATTTTTTTTTGTAATTTTATATTTTGATTATTTTCAGTTGTGTCTGTTTTGTCGACAATTCTATTGAAAAAGCACGCGTCACATTTGAAAAGAGGCACAACTCAAAAACGGTTTTTAAATGTCAATTTTTTAACCGGTAAAAAATCGGCTAAAAGTAGCGAAATTTAATTATGCTTTTATGAAATTATAATTATACGAAATAAGGCAAGCACATTTTAATTTTGGATTTTGTGAGTACTTAAAAATTATAAATCGATTAGGAAATTGATCCTTGTATTGACAATATGGATACTGGATGAGTTTAGTTGTCTTGGATGAATATTTTTTATTTTTTATTTTTCAATGTGATAATTGTTTTAAGACAGAAATAACTGAATTGCTAACCAAAAATACCCTGTTGTGTGTGTCTGCTTTGTGTTTCCATGACTCAATAGACTCCCTGTAGTTACAATTGCAATTGCAAAGGCACATTGCATACACGAGCCCAGGGTTATATAGTATTTTGCTTAGTTTAGCCATTTTCTCTTCAAATAGTTGGCCTTTTATGGCCTATTTGCAGCTTAGTTAACTACTTTTAGTTCAGCTTTTACACGTTTTTTTTTTTTTTCAAGAGTTCAATTATTATCGAGTAGTTTTTTCCACTCAAAACAATAAGTTTGACGTCATCACTTGTATTTATTTTTCAATAATGACTCTGATGGCTTGGAATTTACTTGTTTTGGACTTTTAAGGAATTTATAACTGCGAAATTGGACTTTTTTTACTTGTTTTTTTAATTAACGAAATGCTAAATGTGGTTAAATGAGGGTTTTTTATGGGTTTAAAGTGTCGATTATTTTATTTTTGACTTTTTTTTTTCAAGTACAAAATTTGATTAATTTTATTTGGATATTTTCGAGTGTTTAATTCGGCTGAAATTTATTAGTGTGACATCTTTCAAGTACACTATTGAGTCTATTTTAGTTTTATTCAAGTGCTAAATCTAGTTAACTTTTAGTTTAGTATCGTTCCGGGGTTTAGTTTGGTCAGTTTTCAATTTTGATGGTTAGTTTTAGCGTCTTACAGATTAGGAAATGTTAGTACTAAAATTAGGTTATTTAATTATTTTTATTTTTTTATGGGGACCAAATTTACCAAGTTTTATTAATTTTAACATCTTTTAAAAGCATTAAATTGATTGATTTGATGTATTTAGGAAATTTTGAAATATCTAATTTATCATTTTAGTTGCTTCTAAGGTAAAATCTAGGCTATTTTCAATTACTAAATATGGTCTAATTAAACTTTTAGTGTCAATTGGATTATAAAGTATTACTTTAGCTTCTATGAAATGTCAAATTTGGTAAATTTGATGAATCTAGCTTTTTTAAAATGTCAAATTTGGTCAATTTTATCAACTTTAAAATATCAAATTTGGTCAATTTTATAATTGTAGCAACTTTAAAATGTCCAAATTTATTATTTTAGCATCTTTAGGCTTCAAATTTAGTCGATTTCTTAGCTCATTAATGTGCAGGGTTAAACATGGCTATTTTATCACTTTAGAAGCTTACATGAAAATATCCCAATAGTTATTTAGGTATTGACCTTAAATTTGACCTATTTAATTGATCTTAAAAAATGCTATCACTTATCTATAACTCCAATCTAAAAGTATCCTGTTTTTTTTTTAACTATCATCTCAGCCATATAACAATACAAAAATAGTAAAACATTATTAGGAGGATTTAAAATCTTAAAAACTTTTTTTTATATTATTTTTCTGAAAGATATTAAATAGCAGACGATACAACTTTATTTTAATAGCATAAAAAATTGTTATTGTTGTTGTTGTTGCTATTAAAAACCATTAGTTGAACTCTAATGGTTCAAAAATGTTAATGGAAAACACTGAATTAAAAATGGCAAGATATTTATTTTGGAGTTCAACTGAATCATTAAGCAAATAAGTATGTGCAATATGTCGTCTGCTACTTTGTCGCCTATAATGGATATTAATTGAGCATTAAAAATTCACTCATCAATGGAGATGACTTTCACAATTGCGATCGCATTACGTCATACAACTCAATGTAAAGTACAGTACAGGCCGCTTCATTAAGAACTACATTTACAAATTGTGCGCAAAGTACAACTTTGACTGTTAATAACTCCAAAACTATTGAAGCTAAAATGACCAACTAAATTTTATTTGGTAAAAAAGTTGACAT
>JAAFCF010005748.1:14684358-14700361 GCA_013389785.1 Helicorthomorpha holstii | reverse complement strand
TTTTGAAATATCTTAGTATTTCTTTGAATTTAGTTTTTCATTTTACAATATTTACAAATTGATCATAAAAAATTACAATAAATAATAATGCAATGCTGGGAGCAGTTTTATGACAGGATTATCAAGTCATTCACAGCTACAGTAAGTTATCTCTGAAGGTTTCAGCCCTTTGACGTCACCGGTCATTGTTTTTGCTACAAGAAAAGAGAAATGGTTTTTAGTTCAATTAGAATTTTGAATTGTATTGCTTAAAATTTCATCAGTTTAGGGTTGTCGTAATGCTTACTTTAATCTTAAGTAAATAAAAGAGTAAAATTGAGTTGTTTTTTAACTGTAATTTTCCATAAACATACTTTGTTATTAGATAGAAAATGATTTGAAATTGATTTAAATATTTGTATAGTTAAAATTGAAGTAAATACCGTGGGATGGGTGCGTTCCTGTATATTAGGTCCTCCTTGATAGTTATGCAATTCTGATTGGGTGGGACATTTAAAGATCAAAGATTATTATGTCAAGGTGTCATAGGATATTGCAAGAATTTTATTTATTGTATTCACATATCATTGCACAATTTTATTACTTAGTTTTTTTAAAAATTTTTCCAATAATTTCATTGTGTTTTTTGATTTTAGTTTAATATTGTCATGTTTTTGTGAGATGATTTACAATTTTATTTAACCTTTTTTCATGACAACATTTTGACAAGCAAAAAATATAAGTCTGTTGGACATCAATTGAAATAGATGGGTAAATGTAATATAAGTTAACTAGATTTATTAAATAATCTCAAGTTTCTATTGAAAAAAATTTCCATACAAACTTTCAAACAAAGTTTTAGTAGATAACATTTCCACTAAAAACATTTAGACAGATTTCAAGGGCTTAGTTGACAAATAAGTTGTCTTTTGGTTCCCAGACCTTATAAGAAAACTTTTTTTTTTTAAATTTCAATATTAATGCTACTTATTTTATTAATTTGTATAGGCAGAAATAATTTAAATACTTTTATTTGATTGAAAACAAAAAAATTGTCACCAAATGTTTCTTGACTGTTGTTTTTGTCCTTTTCAACTGACTAAAATGTCAAATTGTGTCTAACAAGCTCGAATGTCCTTTTATGTTAGAAAATATTTTATTTTTGCCAAAAAAAAAAAAACATAAAAAAACAACTAAATTTGATGCAAAAGTTTGTAAATTAACTAGATTTTAATTATTCCTTTATTTTTTTTTACCACAAGAAATAATAAAAGTATTTTAACTTATTAAATGTTTTTATTTTAAAGGTGTATTTTGTTTCATAGTAATAGGCGTGTGTGTGTACAGTATTTAAACTATGAGAAATTTTCATTGTAAAAATTTAACACTGATATTAAACTGCATAAAAACGGTTTATATCAGCAAAAAAAAAACGTAAGCAACTTCCTAATTCCTGGATAAAACGCCCCTAACTGAATTCCTCAAGATAAAATTTGATCTCTGACTAAATCAAAATAACCAAACTTGACTTAACTGGACTAGATTGAACTTGATCAAGTCTTACTTCACCAATAACAGACTAATTTTATACATTGAAATCTTTAAAAAAAAATCGTTGTGTTTTTTTGTCTTTTTAGTAAAATAATGAAGATGTTGAGGATGTTTTGTCAGCATTTTGTTATCACCTTTCTTCCTGCTGATTTAATCACCTTAGTATTATTAGGTATTAAGATATTAAAAGTTATTTTGTTATACTAAGACATTTCTTAAGATTTGTTATTTTTAATATAAATCAGTTTGAACCCAAACTTAAAGGAAGAGATTTTTAAGTTAAAGCTTAACTGTATTTTTGTGATATCAGTATTTGCTTAAAGGTTTTTTATTGGCTTTTAAGCTGTTTTCCTTTCATTGTTTCAACTATAAACAAAACAGCAAGTGGAAGTTTACTTTTTAATATAACTTTAATTGCTTTTCAACATTTTTTTTTATTTGCATTTAACTTATTTAAATAAATTTAGTTTGAGATTGCTAAAAATTTGGGTGACGTAGACGTAGATTGAGTCATATCACGTACCCCTCCTTAATCTTATCTTATTTAACGTTACTATAGTATATAAAACACCTGAAAATTTATCAAATGTTTCATTCAACACAATATTTTAAAGTGATTTGAGTTTAAACTTTGTTTTCTGACCTTATCCATTTGGGAAAATGATGTTCGCGGCTCTAAGTTCCCTTAAAGGGATTGTGAAATTGGGTGAAGTAGTGACTGACAATGCCATTTTTAAATTACACTATCAAGTGACATGTCTCTTAATGGTGGCTTTTAGTATTATTGTTTCAACAACCCAATTTTTTGGTTCCAACATCAGCTGTTTTACAGCGCGTGGTGAAATCCCAACTGATGTCTTGAACAACTACTGTTGGATCCACTCAACATTCACTCTTCCCAAAAAGACAGTCAATGTGCCTTATCCTGGAATTGATAAAAGTGTCTCTGAAGATGAGAAAGAGTACCATGCCTACTACCAATGGGTCTGTTTCTACCTGTTCTTCCAAGCAATTGTCTTTTATCTCACACGGTATTTGTGGAAATCAATCGAAGGAAACAAAGTTAAGAAGCTTCTCTTGGGTCTAAACAGCCCAATCTTAGAAGACAGCAAGGCTAGAGGGTCTAAAATACAAAGACTAGCTGAATTTCTTTCTCAAACCAATGGGCACCACCGAATGTATGCGGCTGGATTCCTGTTATGTGAAGTTCTTAATTTCGTCAATGTTGTAGTCCAAATGTTCCTGACCAACACGTTCTTAGGTGGCGAGTTCACCACTTATGGGCCTGAAGTGGTCAAATTTGCTAACATGAATGAAGCCAACAGAACAGACCCAATGATCGAGGTTTTTCCACGGATAACAAAGTGCGGTTTCCAGCAGTATGGTCCAACTGGAGACATCCAGAAACATGATGCCCTTTGTGTGCTACCAGTCAACATAATAAACGAGAAAATCTTTATTTTCATGTGGTTTTGGTTTGTCATCTTAGCCATTGTTTCAGGGCTGGTTATTCTCTACCGCTTACCGCTCATCTTCTCAAATGGTCTGAGACTGCGAGTCATTCTGGGACACAACAGATACACCAATAAGGATGAGTTGAAGACGGTTGTGAACAGGTCTACTTATGGAGACTGGTTTTTGTTGCAATTACTCAGTAAAAACATCAGCAGTCTGCATTACAAAGAATTGATACATGAACTGTATGTTCTGCTCAAAGATGGTGGAAATAGCATTGAAGATGGAACAGACACTTTACTCAAATCGCATAAGATAGTTGTTTAATTTAGTTAATTAATTTGGGCTCAATAAGAGTCCTAAAACAATCCCAAATAACTCCTTTTTTTGGGGCCTGGAGTGAAGTGCCTCAAGCAAAGGCCATGCATAGCCTCAATGAGACGACTCAAGATTAATAACAGCAATAATTTTTTTTTTACAAAAATAATAATCTGTATTTTTTGTGACTTTTTTAATACACTTACGACTGTTTTACAATTTCATCAAGTTTTGCACTATTTTTTTTTTACTTTAAACAAATTAAACAGGATATTTGCATAATCATTCGCTGATGAAAAATATGCTGATTTGTTAGCATTTTTTATGTGACTATTTTTTTTTAAAAATTTGGACTGAATTTTTTAGATACTTTTTTTTTAGGGTCAATAACTTAAACGACCTTTATTACTGATGAAACTTTTATAAGAAAATTAAATATTTGCTTACTCTATTTCACATACATTGTACTGTAAGTCTGCAATCAAAAAAAATACTTTAGTTGAGATAAAGATAGTAAATTACAAAAGATTGTAAGCAAATATTAGGCTCTGATTTTTGAGTTTTGGCCATGGGTTTTTATCTTGAAGGACTTGATTTATCCAGACTTTTATCATCAAATACAGGTAGTGTAAACATCAAACAACATTACTGCATTTATTTTCCATTGATAGCTATGATGTCTTTGAAAAAACAAAAAAAAAAGCGATTAAGTGTGAAGTTTAGATTTAGACATGTCTCGCCGATAAATGAGGCAAAATCAGAGTAACTGAAAACACAAATTTACCCTGTTTTTTCAAACTCTTCAACAAGTTTTTAACCTGATCATTGCAGCGTTTACCGTACAGTAAAGGTCTGAATTATTTTTTAGAGTCGGTGTCCTGAGCGAAACCTTAGGTTCTGTACATGTAGATGAGCCCTTCCAGCATATCTGGCTAAAAATGATAAACACTAACGTTAAATTTGTTGTTGTTAATGACATTTTGGTAACTGTCGATGGTGGCCACTACTCTGACGGCAACTAAATTATCTATGAAATGACAGAATTTACTTACCCAGGCTTATACGACAGTGGTCACAGTCTTTAGGAATTGTATGTACGCATGATTTAGTATTTTGATATCATGTTTGTACTGTGACTTGTTCTCTGGATGACATCGTTGTTGCTGACTTTAAGACGATTGCCTTTCTTACAGTCGAGAAGACCTTTACCTGCAAAATCAACACCATTCATAACATTGCATTCTTTTCAATTTTCAAGAACTACCGGTACTTACAAAACTTTTATACGAGTTATGTCAACAGTCACAGATAATAAGTAACCAACTTTGAAGCACAATTCCAGCATTTAAACTTCAAATCAAATATATTTTTATGAAACAATAATATTAAAAATTTAAAACGTTTGCAAAATCAAATACATCATTTGAAGTTAACATTCCATTTACATTCTTAATGATTTATTTTTAAAAGCATATCGATAAGTATCGATGTATCATTTGTTTAATTAATCCTCTTATGTAACATTTTGTTTAAATAATCGATGTTGCGATTATGTATGGTTAACAAAATGTTCTAAACGCATAGCGTTACGCTTTTGAATTTTTAAAATTATCGATATAATTGATCGATTTCAAACAGTGTAAATTCAGCGTCTTTTCGTAAACTTGGTATCATCAGCTGTTTTTGACGTTTAAGAAACCTGGTAAAAACACCAGTGACAGCTGTTTGAGAGACTGGGTAAGTTGATATATAGAAATGCTAACATTTCTTTACAACACAAGCTATTTGTTGTTTGAATCTAAACGGTTTGTAGGTGTTTACTCGTTATCGTCTTCTCAATACAAAAAAGAACATGTTCAGTTTAAGCGATTTCGAATGCGTCGGTTTTGATTTGGACCACACGCTGTACAGGTACAAACTGGACAATTTATTTCAATTAATTTACACAAATCTTGTCCTGTTTTTAGTGAAAAAGAAAGGCTATCCAATGTCACTTTCAATACCGGTAATAAGTTTAATAATTGCCCAAACAGGTCAGCATTACGATGAAGGATTTCTACCCCAGTTGAAACACGAACTTATTTAAAAGCTCGCCAATGAATTAACTTTAGGAATCTTTTCTGTGTTTCATAAGTCAGTATACCAAGATATATGGTCATTAATTCGTCTGGTATTGCTATCCAAGCATAAATATTGGTGCTTAATCAACAACTTTGGAGATGTCGATAAGTAAGTTCAACTTATGGAAAATATGAACGTTGTCGATGTGAGAAACAGCTTTACTAAACGATTAAATGTTTTACAGGAACGTTAAGAAACAGTAAAAAGTGAGATCAGTCATTTAGAAGTCTCAAAAGATGCTGCACAGATGGAAATAAGCTAAGAAAATGAGCTCGAGATGGATTCAGAAGCAAGATGCGTTTGATTTTGACAACAATCCAATTTCTATATGACAATTTGTGCCACGTAAAACAAGTGGTGAAGTTTTACAAGCTAGATAATTTTAAAACAATTTTTAAATCGTTTGAGAAAGCTAAGTTTGAAACGGTTAAATCCGACTCAGAACCACTTCCAGACCATTGGAAAACATTCTGATTCAATAAAGGTGATAAAGGGACTTTTCCTGAGGTGTCACAGAGCTTTTAAGTTAGTTTAAACTGATACAATTTTAACTGTTTTGTTTTTAAGGTGATTAATTGTTGAATGAGACGTTTTTACTGCTGGTGTTTGGTTTGGCTTCATCGCCTGGTCACTTCATACTCCATATGTATGCTGCTCCTGGAGATTAAGCGTTGAATATTTTGCAGACAGTTTATGACGGTTGAAAAATGTAGTATAAAATTGATAAAGAAACTGTTTATACTGATAGATTGTTTATTCTATAAAGCTGAGATGCTATGTATGGATAATCAGTTTCATTGAGTGCAAAGATCTTGAAACGTTTCAGTGGAACAAAACTTATGAAGGCGTAGAAAGAATGTCTGTCGTTGGTTCCTTAAAAGTTGTGTAAAATAAGATAAAATAACACAGTTCCAAAGAGGACTGTGGCTGCTATCAATGTTCCCTTTAAAATTGTAAAGTTCTTGTTCATAGTGAAAAAATTCAAGAGAATTCCAAGCTTCCGACATGTCTCTGAGAGGATCCAAATGACTGTAATGCATCTGAACATTTTGTGCCCAAGACACACAGTTTCGAGGGAACATCAGACGTGTCTTTTTATCACGAGAAACAGTAACAATAGATAACGAGATTTAATTCTGATCAGTTCCAGTAACGATTTTTATCCGTTTTCTTATTGTAAATTTGGATTATCAACGTTTATTAATGCGTTTTATTGATATATTTTAATAATTTTACAGATTTTGTTTGATGCTCCTTGCACAACCAACAGAAGACCAGTGATTGAAAAACAGTAAACCGACTCTGCGGAAAGAAAGAACTGAAATCTCAAAACTACATATGAAACTTTTATGGCAAGTTTTGCTATTTTATGGCAAGCTTTATTATAGGTTTCATTAATACTGTAGATGCTTTTAGTGTTGCACTAAAAGCTGTCAAAGTTGGAGGCTCAGTTTGCATGTTTTTTAGTCTTTATCTTTGATTCAAAATGACTATAAGATTTAACTGTCACTGAGCACAGTCAACGAGGAAACTAATGCTATATTGGTTATTCACGACAGGAGTAATCTGTTCTTCCCATTTCGTTTTTTAACGAGATTTCATCCTTTGACAAAATTCGGGCACCTTGTAATCTCATTTCTAATTTCCTCCTTGAACTGTTGGGCCAATAAGGAAAATAAATAAAATTTAAGAGTGAAACTAAAAATGTCTTTGGTCGGTTTTTGTTATCTTACAGCAAATGGCTACGCAATTAATTCGATTAGAAATTCAATTTACAGTAATATTTATAAACGATTGTAAAAAGGGGGTAAATTACAAAATAGAACGTATAGGAAACACATAGTAAATACACTAGGCGTTTATCACCTTTTAAATGTTTGGTTTTAAAACGAAATCGTATCAATCATTCACTATCGGTATTGATTTTCAATAAAATGTAATAGATCGTGATCAAGTAAAAATTAATAAAAAATTTCTAGTTAATTGTTTAAATTATTAAGAAACTGTTAATTGAGTTTCCAGTAATTAGTATGGTCCATCACGGCACCTTAACTTTTAACATTAGTAGTATATAGAGGCGGAGTCTTAATTGAGCAGCGGATGACATCACCTGTTACCAACGATGACATAATAGCCAATCAGATTGTCGCTAATAAAGTTACCGATGTCAAAGTTTATTGGCTACGGGGACGCCGACTTGGACGGATGGAAGAAAGGGGTTACAGGTAGCTGTCAAGAAACTTAGCTACCTTTTTTTACTTAAAATTTTTTTAATTATTAATTTTTAGTTAGTTTTTTGTTATTCTAATTAACAATGTACGTGTGTGCGCGTAATAAATAATCTGAACTCGAATGAGAGAAAAAATTCGAACGCTCGGTGAAATCTCAAAAATGTTCTTCGCTTCAAATCAAAAACGTTCGAATTTTTCAACGGTAAGAACAAAATTTTATTCAAATTTTTACAGGGTATTTTGTAACCGTGAAATCGTTGGGGTTAATGTGGTTAACATGAAATGCTAAGTGGTTACGTGTTAATTAATTAAAGCTTACTGATACAATTGTTTTACTGCGCTATACAAATTTCAGCAGTGGTTGTGCCTTGTCCGCCAAAACTTTAGGTTTTGAGGGAAGAGAGGGGGAAGGGGTGAGTGAGGTGGGATGACATTTTGCCGCCAAAGCAATGCTATTTGCGATTAATTTTTATGTAATTTCTCAATGGAAATGTTAGATTAAGCTAATAATAAACTAGATTTATGTCAAGAATTTGCTTTCAATCGAGAATTTTATACAAATTTAGATGGTTTAATTTGATATTTAATTGGTTATGTAGGCAATTAAATTCGCCAGTTTTGCAAATACTCTCCACACCAGGGGTTTACATTGCGGTTATTCAGTGTTTTCTTTCTTGTCTTTCCTTCCCCTCCTTCTTCTCCTTCACCACCCAAACTTTTGGCGCATTTTTAGTTAGGGATTTGGGGGGGGGATATTTGGAAACAATTTTCTTTGATGATTGGAACCGCCAAGTAAAAACTAAAAATATAAGGGAGTGAGGAGGAGGGTGTGAGGGTAGAGAATGGCCAAAACCGCAAAGTTCAAACAAATTGTCTAATTATAATATTCAATGTCGGCTAAATAGGAAAACACTTTTAAGTTTAAAATCTTTTGGCTGTCAATTAAGTTATGAGACAGAACTCCATTGGCAACCGTGTAATTTAGTCTCGTTTATTAAAATACAGTGAAATGAGACGAATCTCTATTGACATGTATGCAGTGTAGTCTCGTTTCTTTTTTTTGGCGGTTAGTTTAACACGGTTAAGCCTTTAAAATTAAGAGGGCGGAGTTATAAGTGGAAAGTTGATGACATCACCTGTTACCAAGGATGGCATAATAGCCAATCAAATGGTCGCTAATAAGGTTAGGGTACTGACTGATGTTTATATAAGTTATTAGCTACGGGGACGCCGATCTGAATGGATGAAAGAGGTAACAGGTAGCTGTTAACAAATTTCGATAACTTTTTTTTTTATTTAAATTTTTAATATTATTTAATGTTTGTTAATTTCTGGTTAGTTTTAGTTGTTTCAATCATAATTGAGCGTGTGTGTGGGTTATAATTATCTTAGCTAAATTTAAATGAGAAGAAATTCGAACGCGCTGTGAAAAATTCAAATGGGTTCTTTACTTCAAATGAAAAACGTTCGAATTTTTCAAATTAAAAAAAGAAATTTATTAAAATTTTGACAGGGCATTTTTTAATCATAAAATTCTTTGGACTAATTTGATTAACATAAAATGTTAAGTGTCAATAAGTATACAGTATGGTATTGAAAATAATTAGTGCATCTGAAAATTCTTCAATAATGGCCGCGCGCGCCAAACTTGTTATTGCTATGGAGGAAAGGGGCGTAGTGAGGGAGATGGGGGGTGGAATTTTGCCGCCAAAACTTGTTATTGCTGGGAAGAAAAGGGCAACGAGGGGGGTGGTATTTTGCCGCCAAAAAAACGCTGTGTACTGTATAGAATTCACTAGAAAATACTCTTCACACCAGGGTTTTTGCATTGCGATTATGCGATGAGGGTGAGAGGCTACTTTTTCCCTATACTTCACCTCGTCCCCTTTACTTTTGGAACTTTTTGAGTTAGGGATGTGTGGGGGGAGGAAATATTTGAAAATAATTTTCCCCTTTGCCTTTGATGATTGGAACCGCTTGAGAAAAAAATGGGAGTGGTAGGGGGAGGGTTGGAGAATAGCGACAAAATTTGTTAAATGTTTATAAAATTTCGTAAAATTTTTGGGGCTATTTAGTTAATATAGTTTGGATAGAATTATTTTGGCGCCAGCAAATTTCAGTCGAGAGAAAAATAGTCAAAAGTAGGAGGTGGTAGTGGGTGTAGGGATTGGCCAAGGCGCAAAGTTCAAACAAATGGTTTAATTATTTTGACATCGGAACTGACGAGAATGAAATTTAGGGTTGATTATTTATTGACTTGATTTAATTGTCATACTGTAAGTTAGTTTTATGAAATAAGGAATTTATTATTGAATTTTTAATTTAATTGTTTATTAAGTAAAATATTTACCAATCAACCAACTGATTTGTTTGTTTTTTTTTTTGTTTGTTTTTAGGAAGTGCATAATTTGAAGTTTTTGTGTAAAGTGTTTTGTGAAATCGCGAGTGAAAGACTATTTAAAGTAATGAATATTGTTATGGACAATGCAATGGACTCAATGGACACTCGGCCATCATGATGATCAACAGTGAAAATAAGGCTAGCTATGTGTTATATGTTTTGCTTTGATTATAAATATAAATAATTCAAATCTTAATTTTATAATTTATAAATGAAAATTTATAAATTTAATAACAAATTTATTTAAAAAAAACAAAAAAATTAATTTAAAGTAATCAAAGCTAATTAATTTTGTGTTTTATTGTTTTTATTGTATTGCCAATGGTTTTCAAGTTGTGTGTTGCTGATAGTTTTAATTGCGACAGGAAATGATCATCATTGCCAACCCCTGATAAGGCAATGGGCATTATCCTTAGTTTTAACGGAATTTTGTTTCATTTAAGCATCACACTTCTTTTCATGATAGATGTTTTGTTTGTCCTGTGTTTTTTGGGGAGGCAATTCTTCAATTTATTGAAAATTGGCTTCTCAAAAAAATGTGTTTTGTGTGTGTCCATTTGTTTCAGCTTCAAGTCATCAGGAGGACCAACGTTGGAATAAGAAGTGGATCGCCATTAAAATTGGTTTGGTGTCAGAGTATAATTGTACCTGACACTAGTGTGCCCTTCTCCCCCTAAACACTTTTTACTCTATACTCTTTTAACACGCAACCCTCTCCAACTTATACCAGGAGGGGTTCATTTACATATTTAAGTAGTTAGAGCATGTACTATTGTGAATGGGCAATGGTACTACAATGTGCTTTCCAGGTTTAGCTCAAAATAGTGTCAGTTCTCCTAAATAGGATGCATAATATTGCTTTTTTGTTTTTATTTATTTTAGCTTGAAGAGCCTAATCCAAAAGACCGGATAAAGACACTGGATGAAAATTTAGTTTTAATGTAATATTTAGTTAAAGAAAACCATTGGCAAAGTGTTTAATCAAATGTACTAATAATGTCTTTCTTTCAGCTTGTGTTTTGGGGGGCAAAACAAAGTGGGTGTGCTGTTAGGTTGTGTTACTCTGTTAGGGTGTGTTGAGGTGTTAGGAACTGTTAGGAAATGTTAAGTGTTGTAGGTTGATCATGGCTACTGACCAATGGGTAGTTCATTGGTCGTTTTTATTGAGCATTGGCTACTTGTTGGTCATTTGTCATGGTCAGAATACTTTGCAAAGTCTGTAAAAAGGGGTTTGACATTGCACAGTATTCTTGTAGGATGTCTAATGTTTAATCAAATGTTTTTTTTCAGGTTTAATCATTTTGTATTAACATTTTTAATCAAATGTTTTTTTCAGGTCTTAATATTTTTGTATGAGCATGTTTATTAATTGTTTTTGTATTTTTCAGATGCAGAATGGTCTCCGGCTTGGTTTTAGCCTTAAAATCCATCAGACAGTTTAGCTTTCCAAATGTGTTTTTTTCTTCAGTGGCTCTTTGTATACAAACTGTCACTGTAGTAAAAAAACAAACATAACATTTGGACAGCTTAGTTTTTATTTTTGCATAATTTTGGTTTTTATGTAATTTACTTAAAACAGGAATGGCCGTATTTTGGCGTCGGCGAAAGCAATCGAAACTTGCGAAAAATGGAAAAGTCGTTTGAGTCTTATAATTAAAACCACTGTAGGTATAATAATCTTTTAGAAATTGTTTGCTTATGTATTTGTGCTTTATAAATTGTTTTAATTTTTTTAGAAGTTCTGAAATGCAATTTAAATGTTTAAATTGAATGAGCTGGTAGGAACGACTTTGAGAATGACATCCACTGCAGGTATTGCTAATTTGTTTGAAAGAAATGAATTTGCATTTAAATAAATTTAATTATCAATGGTTTTTTGTATTGTTTATTCAGAGGGAGTGTGACAAAACCTTAGTTTGGAAAACGTTTGGAAAGATCAGTGTTTATTTTTGCATAATGTTGTTTACAATACTTAGCAGTGGACATGTTTTGGTGTTGGTGAAAGTAATTCTGTCACGGACAATTGGAAATGTTAGTAATGTTTTAGTGATTTAATTTAAACTGCTTAAAATTAACTTAATTTTTCTAGGATTTATTGAATCTGTTCAAAGGAGTTATTTACATTTTTCTTAGCAACTAAAACTCACGTAACTGTATTTAATTAACATGATTGTAAATTTAATCGCTTTTTTTTTATTTGTAGGTGCAGAGTGACTACCAGCCATGTCGTAGCGATAAAGTTTTATTATATTGGTAAGATTTTTAAACTATTGGTTATTTAAATGCTGTAATGGCTTTGTGTCATGGTAACAGAAAGTTAAATAATATTTGAATAGCTTGGTGATTAATTTTGCGTAATTTTTTATTTTTTAAATAGCAATCATAGTTTTTGTGTGTTGGTGAATACAATGGAATCCTTTTTTTGAAGTCAATAATCATTTATTTATAAACATTGTAGGTATAATTGTTATTTTAAATTGCTTTAAATTAAGTTTAATTTGATGAAATTGCAGTTTAATGATGTTGGAGTGACGGAAAGGTGTCTATGTATGGTTCTAAGACGATGACAGCAACTGATATGAATGGTTTTTGAATTTGTGAATATTTTAATATTTGATTTTTTTCAGAACTGAATGGTAATTTGTAATCGACTTTGTTGGGTTTAAGTGAATGATGGTGATGGAGCCAAGTGGTTAAGAGTATCTTCTTTTATAGTTTTAAGAGTTGCTACTAATAAATTTGTTTTATTTATTTTTTTACATATAATTGCTCGGAAGTTGAAGTGGACGGTCTGATCTATTGCTAATGATGCAATCGTAATTTAGTTGTCGCGCTATTTATCGTGTTTATCTTTTAATAAGTGCTCCATCTGAACAATTTTGTAATATGCAGAGACGGCTAATTACCGTCAACCAAATGAACTAATTTAAATGAAAACATTTAAAAAGTTTAACTTTTGAACTATTAATTAAAACAAATAGTGCGCGTGTGTTGTGTATCGCGTCGCGTGTGTTCGCGTTTTAAAGATGTTGAACAGATGAAGACATTCAGATGCTGAACGAGGTTCTTCAATTCGAAGTTTCGAATTTCTAAGAGTAGGCACTATTTTGAATTTATTATTTACTTACAAATCTTTTGATGTTTGTTAAATTGCAAGCAGATTTTATTTTAATTAAAATATTTAATTAGAATGACAGCTGATTGTGTTTCTTTTCTTTTAGGAATTGCATCATTTAAAGACATTTGTGTTTGTGAAATCGCGAGTGAACAATTATAGACTATGAAACTGATTAATATTATGGACAATGCAATGGACTCAATGGACACACAGCCATCATGATGATCAACAGTGAAAATAAGGCTAGCTATGTGTTATATGTTTTGCTTTGATTATTAATTCAAATCTTAATTTTATAATTTATAAATGAAAATTTATAAATTTAATAACAAATTTATTTAAAAAAAACTAAAAAAAATTAATTTAAAGTAATCAAAGCTAATTAATTTTGTGTTTTATTGTTTTTATTGTATTGCCAATGGTTTTCAAGTTGTGTTTTGCTGATAGTTTTAATTGCGACAGGAAGTGACCTTAATTGCCACCCCTAATAAGGCAATGGGCATTATCCTTAGTTTTAATGGAATTTTGTTTCATTTAAGCATCACACTTCTTTTCATGATAGATGTTTTGTTTGTCCTGTGTTTTTTGGGAAGGCAATTCTTCAATCTATTGAAAATTGGCTTCTCAAAAAAATGTGTTTTGTGTGTGTCCATTTGTTTCAGCTTCAAGTCATCAGTGGGAACAACGTGGGAGGAAGAAGTGGATCACCATTAAAATATTTATTTGGTTTGGTGTCAGAGTATAATTGTACCTGACACTAGTGTGCCCTTCTCCCCCTAAACACTTTTTACTCTATACTCTTTTAACACGCAACCCCCTCTAACTTATACCAGGAGGGGTTCATTTACATATTTAATTAGTTAGAGCACGTACTATTGCGCTGGGCAATGGTACTACAATGTGCTTTCCAGGTTTAGCTCAAAATAGTGTCAGTTGTCCTAAATAGGATGCATAATGTTGCTTTTTTTGTTTTTTTTTTATTTTAGCCTGAAGAGCCCAATCCAAAAGACCGGATAAAGACACTGGATGAAAATTTAGTTTTAATGTAATATTTAGTTAAAGAAAACCATTGGCAAAAAGTGTTTAATCAAATGTACTAATAATGTCCATTTCTTTCAGCTTGTGTTTTGGGGGGCAAAAACAAAGTGGGTGTGCTGTTAGGTTGTGTTAATCTGTTAGGGTGTGTTGAGGTCTGTTAGGGACTGTTAGGAAATATTAAGTGTTATAGGTTGATCATGGCCACTGACCAATGGGTAGTTCATTGGTCGTCTTTATTGAACTTTGGCTACTTGTTGGTCACTTGTCATGGTCAGAATACTTTGCAAAGTCTGTAAAAAGGGGTTTGACATTGCAGAGTATTCTTTTAGGATGTCTAATATTTAATCAAATGTTTATTTTCAGGTTGAATAATTTTGTATAAACATTGTTGTTAATTGGTTTTGTTTATTTCAGGTGCAGAATGGTCATCAGCATCGTCTTAGTTTTAAAGTCAATCGTTTTTCTTAGCTTTCCAAATTATATGTTTATTTTTCTTTAGTGAAACTTTGTTTACAAGGTTTCACTACAGAAAAATAAACATGTTTGGAAAGTTCAGCTGAAATGTTTGCATAATGTTGGTTTTTTCATGTTTTTATTTAAACAGCATGGGTGTTATTTGGGTCTTGAAATCTATTTCTTTTTGGTCAATTGGAAGTGCAAACTGAGCACATTGGAAGTGTAAATATTGTTTTATTTATTTTATTTAATTGGCTGAAAACTAATTTTAATTTTTTTAGGGTTTATTGCTTCCATTTACAAGGAGTTATTAGCAATTTTCTTAGCCACTCATACTCGAGTAACTGTATTTAATTAACAAAATTGTAATTTTAATTGTTTTTTTTTATTTTATAGTAACTGAATGGTCGTGGTCATGAAGTTCACTATATTCGTTAGCGTTACAAACGTTTTGGTTTTTTTTTACTCATGTGGTTCTGGTAACTGTATTTAGTTAAAATATTAGATTTTAATTGGTTTTTGTTTTTCAGGCATTTCCAATGAGAAATTGGAAATTTATAAACTGGAATGATTGGATTGTAAGTGACAGGAAGGAAACCAATTTCAAATGTGTACATGGACATTGGACAGAGAGTTTTGCTTAATCAGTATGGTAGTTAAGCTAATTTTAAAACTTTACTTAAAATGCTTCATTAATTATATTTTTTAGGTGTTTTTTGTTGTAATGTTGTAGGTGCTTTTCGAGTTGTGGTGGTGCTTTTTTTTGTGTGTTTGTGTTTTTTTGTGCTTCTGTGTTGTCTTGTGTGTCTATTTTCTCATTAGGTTTGAAAAGCTCAACGTATTAATTAATATTAAATCTCTTTTTCATAGCAATCTTTTGCACTGGAATTTAATATTTACTTTTAGTATTAAGTTATAATTAACGTTGTTTAATTTTGTTGTTATGCATAATCTTAATGTCTTAAGAGAACCAAATCTGTCTTCACTAATTCAATGTAAGAAAACTTCTGGACTTGCTCGGCTTCTGTCTCGGATATTTCTGCAAACGGACAGGATGACGTATGATTACTTAACATTAAAGGCGAGGTTTTTTATTAATTAGAAATCTGAATTCATTGAATTAATTGTTTTTTTTTTTTTAAGACAAACTTGAACAGTGTCATTTTGGAAAGACAATCAATTTTTCTAATAAATCTGTGTAGTGGTGAAATAAGAAGTAAATATTTAATTTTTTTTTAAATACTAATTTAAATTACTCTATTAACGAATGCTAATTTGTTTAAATATGAAATGGATAGGATTCCCAATTATTAGTGGCTCTCAAGTGAGTCTGCA
>JAAFCF010005748.1:14673955-14684348 GCA_013389785.1 Helicorthomorpha holstii | reverse complement strand
AAATGGATAGGATTCCCAATTATTAGTGGCTCTCAAGTGAGTCTGCACTAAAATGGATAGGATTCCCAATTATTAGTGGCTCTCAAGTGAGTCTGCACTAAAATGGATGAAGACTTACGGATACTTTCCAACAATTTGGGATATTTCTGCCATTGAATGTGTCACTTTTAAGGACATTAGATTGATTTGAAGGTTAGATTGATCTTTAATTACAATATAATTCAACCCAATTATTTATTTGCTGTAAATTTGCACAGTGGTTGCAAGTAAAATTGAAAATTGCCCTGTATTTCAGAAGTATCTGACTAACACTCTGTATAACTCTCATTGAAAATGCACGTTATACAGGGTGTCCGAAACATTCAATTTCAAAATTTTGCTTTGCTTGGTTTTTTTAGTTTTTATGAATCAAAAAAAAAAAACGTTAAAAATTATGGCTAAAATAAGTTAAAAAGTGTAAAAATACAAGTTATTTTTTTTTAGAAAAATTATTGAAACCAGTGTTTCGCAAACTTTGTCTCGCGAGAATTTGTCACGGTTAATTAATTGCAACTAAAAACAAACTTTCAAGCAAATCAATTAATTGATTACAAAATTATTAATAAATATTCAACAACAAAACATTTTTTATTTAAACAACAACACTGTAAACACATTATTTGCATAATTTTTCTCCAATATCAATTTAACTTATTGGTTAATGAATGTAAAAAGGTTGCCAAACAGTGTTTTAATGAGCATTAATTGCCCTAAAAATATTTTTAAAAAAATTTAACAATTAATTTTAATTTGTTACATTTTCTGCTATTTAATTTATGATTTCAAAGAAAAATTTCTAATTAATTTCTATTGAATTTCTCTCCCATTTCCTGGTTGGTCCATAATCCCTAGCCCTCTATTTCATTGATTTACAATACAAAACCATGCTACCTATTACAGCCCACGTATCTAACACAAAACAAATGTGAGGTCATCGACGCAATTGCAGTTGAAATATGGATCAATGCATTGATTTGCGAGTTAAGCTACATAATCACACATAGGTATACGATATATAGCACACATATACAGTAGTAGTAGTAGTTCCTCTACATCAATTGTTTGTGGTCTTGGCAACGCTTTTGAAACATAACTACAACAAAACGACCACAAACAGGTTACAAGCACCATATAAATTCCTTCACATACACAAAACTTTAATTAGTAAACAGCAATTATGGACAATCGGAGAGCTAGTGGGGTCACCATCGCTTCCTCATCTACATCATCGTCTGCTAAATTGCCGAAAAAGTCAACAGTAAACAAAATTATTGAGTTGAATTTTGCATTGCTTTCAGCGGTGGCCAATGGTCGATACCGGCAAACTAAACTGCTGATTGACGCCGGTGCCAACGTCAATGGCGTCGACGAATATGGCAGGACACCATTAATCATCTGCTGTCTTCAGTTGAGAGACCAAAGGAAGCTGTTAAAGGTCTTAAAGCTGTTAATTGAGTCTGGGGCGGATACCAATGTCAGGGATGGCAAAGGCAGGACGGTCATTATGTATGCCGCTATCATGGGACTTTATGACGTCACTGTGCACCTGTTGGAGCAGGTACTGAGATTTTTTTTATGCATTAATTATGCAAAATGCGTGTGTAGTTGCTTTCAGCGTCGGTTATACGAATTCATTAGGTTAGGTTTTTTTTTGGTTTTGTCAGTTAATGCGTTTTTAATATTTCACCTGTGTATATTTAATGGAATAGATTTTAAAAACGGTGTAAGTAACATTTATTTTTAAAATTTTAAAATTGGTGCAAAAATAAGTTATTTCTTGTTATAAAATTGTATTACGTCATTAATTTTGTTTTAAAAAAATTTGAGCTTATTTAAATTTTTAAGGAAATTTAATTTTAATTTTTTTTGCCAAATGTTTTTAAATTTTTAAAATGTTGACTTGTGCCATTTTTAAGGTTTAACTGTGTATATTCAATAGGTTGAATTTTAAAAACGGTGTAAATAACTTTATTTTTAAATTTTAAAAATGGTGCAAAAAATAACTATTATTTCTTATAAAAATTATATTATCTCATAAATTTTATAAAAGCTGTTTTTAGATTTTTAAGGGAATTTTATTTTATTATTACTAATTTTTTTTGTAAATGTTTTGAAATTTTAAAAATTTTGACTTGTGTCGTTTTTAATTGGTTGCCTATAAATTTCGAATGTGATTTAATTAAACAGCGACACAATTAAAACCTTTTATTATTGGTGGTTTGGTAACCACTGGTTATTCGTACAGTATTTAGAAATGTTGCGCCATCTGTCAACCAGACTAGTAGACATCCGGTTTAATAATTAAAATCAGGTAGTTTTTTTTGTAATAGCAGTTTAAAATTTTTCCATTCATTGTTCTTATAAGCAATAATTATTAGACTTGACTGGTAAATTGCTTAATTGCTAGATGAATTTTAATTCTTGATGATGAAATTACGTAGTTAGCATATCTAATTAGCAAAAAAATAATAATGAAAAAACGGAAATGGGCACCTGGATAAACACCTGCGAATTGTATCAATCCAATCAAACTTTAAATACATTAAAATGCCAAAATTTGCATTTCTCATAAAGTAATTTTCAATGTAATAGAAAATGACTGTAATCAAACTATATATATTTTTTTTTGCAATTGCAAGGACAAAATTGGTTTTTAATAACTAATTAGGATTTGCATTTAGCAAAATTAGAAGCATTTTACAAATTAGAAGCCACAAACTAAAAATCAGTTGCCAAAATTACTAAATCAGTTGCCAAAATTACTAAGTCAGTTGCCAAAATTGCTAAATCAGTTGCCAAAATTGCTAAACCAGTTGCCAAAATTACTAAATCAGTTGCCAAAATTACTAAACCAGTTGCTAAAATTACTAAATCAGTTGCTAAAATTACTAAATCAGTTGTCAAAATTACTAAATCAGTAACCAATGTATCCAAATTAATATCAAATTATTAGTGTAGTTTCTAAATTAGCAATCAGATGTCTAAATTAGTGATTAGATACTCAAATAATAAATAATAAGTGAATTTGTTCACTTTATTAGTTCACTTGTCTAATTAGTCAAAATGTCGTTTTTATAAGCAGAAGTGTTCAAAACATAGTAGAAAGTACAAATTAGTTGCTAGATGTTTAAATTAGAAGTCAGATGTCTTAATACTAAGTTAATCCGAATATAAGTCAAAATATGTACAATTTTGATAAAGTAGAGTTCAAAATTACTTATTTAAAATGGCAAAATTAGTTAAAAATAGCAAGACTTAGCAATCTAAATCAATCATAGTATTTATTAAGTTAGTGTAAGCCTAGATACACACATTGAAATATCTTAATTAACTTGTGTAATTCAAATCATGTCTTAATGAACGAAGAAATGACCACACCTGACAACAACAAGAGCAACAATAACAAAAAGGACAAAATTAATTTTGTTATTGAACTTGTAGTTTGATTCTTGCTGCCTTTTAAATGTGACTAAAATAGTTAAAATCAATTATTATGTCAGCAGTAAAATCGCATTTTCTTGAATTAAATTTATGAGATGATTGAAACTGGAAAGCAATTATTTATTCCTGAGAAAAAGCTGCTTGGTAATCAAAACAAATAGTCAAAAAGTTGATAATAATTAGATCACAGCCTATTTTAAATTTTAAAATTGAATAATTGCCTTTTTTCAGGGTCATTTGGAAGTTTTAACTACGTCAATTAGCTATAACAACAAATAATTATTAACTATATACAATTATAATACGAAATGAAAGTAAACGAGAGACTGGTTTAAATTTTAACCAATAAAAACGACAAATAATAAAAGTGACACCCTGTAGTGCCTGTAAATTCAATGGAAGAGTGTCAGATACAGGGTGTCAGTTGTTTATAAGCAAGAAAAAAATTATAATTTCTAGTTTTTAAAAATACAGTTAGAGGATGTAAAATCTTGATTAATTAATTGAAAATCTAATTTGTTAATTAGGGAGATAATTGACTATGAAACTAATTTATGTTAAAAATTGGAATCAGGGACACCCTGTATCACATTTATTATCAAAGGAACATATCGTCACTGTAGATGCAACATGACGAAACTCATTTTTGGGCTAATTTGAGTTACACATATCATGATGTGCAAAATGTTCCGCTGAATCTCCCTGAAATCTCTAGTTCATGAAAATCCCACTTAGTTTTTCTAGAATTTAAGATTTTGTAACATGGTTTATGCAGGCTGACAATGTAAGAACAAGATGGTTTTTTCGCTCTCCTGAAAAATTCGAAAAACTGAGATTCGTTATGTTGCATCTACAGTGACGATATACAGGGTGCTAATCTACACCAATAAATTAAGTTATGAGTTAATTTCATTATAAATTTAAGATCCTAATAGCTTTAATTTGCTGAAATATTACAAAATGATGCTAAATGTTTAAAAAGTTAACAATAAAAATGATTTTTCTTTATAGAGTTCATTAAATTTGGAGCTTCAGGACACAGATGGCAACACAGTGCTGATGCACGCCGCTTCAAACGGCCATGTGGACGTTGTTTCAGCGCTTCTGAAGCAAATGGGTCGTTTAAGACAAGTTCTTCATCTGACCCAACGAAACCATCATGGCCACACGGCGCTGGAGCAAGCGGAACGCAATGGTCACTACGAGATTGTATCTAAACTGGGTGGCGGTGCAGCTGATCGACCACCCCCGCTATGTCACCCAGGCCAATTAGATCGCGGCCCAACCCCAGCCACACCTTTAGCATTTCCATCAAGACTGCGCATGCAAATCAGTCGACGCAAATCGAGTGAAGAAAAAGATTGGCCTTCACTTCTGGTGGCCGCATCGCCCGTCCCAAACGCTGAATATGACGAAAGCAGCACTCGGAACCACCATAAAGTATTCCCCAGCCTGTCCAAACTAAAACTAAAAGATGACCAGCCCATCGATTTGAACAGTTCGTATTCCAGCTCCAAAAGCGAGCCTTTGCCAGAGCGTCATCGACTCGATGTTGATAATATCGATAGTGTAGACAGCGGATACCATGAGGTACTGAACCGTCTGGATTTGAGCATCAGAAGGTCATCACCTACAGTTAAACAAAGAGACCTTAACCAGGAAACGGAAGTGCAGCAGCAACAACAACAACAAAGAGCTACAAATAGAGTTATGTGTAACGGCAGTCGTAATTATTTCCCGCCTATTCGTCCATTAAATAAAGAATGCAGATCGATTATCGCTAAACACAAAGACCGATAAATCAACGGTGCATCATCGAGTTAATGTTACGAAATGGCAGTTATTGGGGAAGTTGTCATTGCCATACTTTTATAAGCCATTTTGGGAATCTACAGTATATAAACTTTTGCACTGTCCCATTTGCAGGATATGTTGTTTCATCTTTACACATTTTTGCACTTAAAATGTTTGGAGTCATCACAATTTTACAATAATTTTGCAGTTTGCATCAATTTATGAAAAGGTAAGCTTGAAATTTCTCATTATTTTCAATAATTAAATATCTCTTAATGGCACTCTGTAAAGTGCCTATTGAGAATACATGCGTTACAGGGTGTCACTAACACCATTTTGTGAAATGCTAAGAAAGTTCATTGAAGTTTATTTAAAAGTTGCTAAATTAGGATAAACAGTTTTTTAACATCCAATTTTGTAATTTAGCTGGTTTTTGTATTGTGATTTTAGTTTAAAGGTAATGAATTTTAGGTAATTGATGTGAAATTGATAAGATCATTGGCTTTTTAAAAAATTCAAAAGTAACCAAGAAATGACGTGGGATATTTATTAAAAGTAACAGCAATTATAAGGTTTTGAAACCGTTATATTACACTGGAAAAGTTTACTGACATTTTTAAGTTCAAATTTAGTTCATTTTTCAGCAAATTTTAAATTTATTTTTAGTCGAAATGTAAGTTTCCACTTTCCAATTGATTTTAAGAAAGTTACTTTTAGACTTTAAAGAATTGGGAAAGTTAGTGGCAAAACTCACTATTCCGGGGGTTTTCTACATTGGAGCAGTGTTTTTTACATTGTACGAGATAAATAAAGAAACGAGACTAGATATTTACAGTTGCAATGAAAATTTGTCTCGTTTATTTTTTTATATTGAAAAAAAAAAAATGTTAATCAAAAAATGAGACTGAACATCATCAGTGTCAATGACGATTTGTCTCGTTTATTTTCTTTATAGTAAAAAAAATTCAATAAAAGAAAAACGAGACTGAACACCAGTAATTTCCATGGCGATTTGTCTCGTTTATTTTTTTTATATTAAAAAAAAAAAATCCAATTTAAAATAATAGATAAGAAATAAATGAGACTAAATCTCATCAGTTCGAATTCACATTTGTCTCGTTTATTTTATTTATTTTTATTGCTATTAAAAAAGGGTAATACAATTTCGAAAATCACCCGTAATTTTTTTACCAAACATTCTTGAAGACGTTACATAAATAGGCTAAGTCAATATTTAGTATTTAGCAAGTAAATGGCAAAGAAAAGATAAAAATTGCATGTAAACGCTAAATTGTTGGTTGTTTAGTGTTGACTGATGTGCATATAAGTTTAAGTAAAAAAAAATTGGAAAATCCAACGACTTTTCACCTTTCATTTAAGTGGAAAAACACCGTTTATTGAACCAATTTTTACCTTTTGAACACCTGAAAACACTTTCAAATTGTCTAATTATAGTTTTCGATTTCTTTAAAACCGTTTAAATCTGCTGATTAACAGGTTTTCTCACGTTTAATCAATTATTTGCCATTTCTTTAAAGCAAAAGTTGCCATTTAAACGCTTTGCATTGTTTCAGTTTAACTTATAGTCACTGTATTTTCTTTCTTAAGATAAGAAATTACTTTATCTAAATGGGGTAATTTACAAATTTAAATCTGGAAATTAATACACAAACATTTTAATCAAAAAGTTAGTTTCTATTTTGCTTTGGTTTTCTATAGGATTTGGGAAACTTACTAATCGAATAACATCACTTAACCTAAGTCTCTTAACCTAAGTCGCAAACCTAAGTCGCAAACCTAAGTCGCAAACCTAAGTCGCAAACCTAAGTCGCAAACCTAAGTCTCTTAACCTAAGTTTTTTTAACCTAAGTCTTTTTAACCTAAGTCGCAAACCTAAGTCTCTTAACCTAAATTTTTTTAACCTAAGTCGCAAACCTAAGTTTCTTAACCTAAGTTTTTTTAACCTAAGTCGCAAACCTAAGTTTCTTAACCTAAGTTTTTTTAACCTAAGTCGCAAACCTAAGTTTCTTAACCTAAGTTTTTTTTAACCTAAGTCGCAAACCTAAGTCTCTTAACCTAAATTTTTTTAACCTAAGTCGCAAACCTAAGTTTCTTAACCTAAGTTTTTTTAACCTAAGTCGCAAACCTAAGTTTCTTAACCTAAGTTTTTTTAACCTAAGTCGCAAACCTAAGTTTCTTAACCTAAGTTTTTTTAACCTAAGTTTCTTAACCTAAGTTTTTTTAACCTAAGTCGCAAACCTAAGTCTCTTAACCTAAATTTTTTTAACCTAAGTCGCAAACCTAAGTTTCTTAACCTAAGTTTTTTTAACCTAAGTCGCAAACCTAAGTTTCTTAACCTAAGTCTCCTGACCTTAGTAACTTAACCCAAGTTTTTTTTATCTTAAGTCGTCTTAGGTGCACAGTTTCTTCCTTAAAATTTAATAAAATAAAACTGTAAATTGTAGTGAAATGCTGCGCAATTATGTTATTATTTTCTAAAATAATAGTTTTATTTATTTGTAATTTTATTTGTAATATATTTTTCCATTGAAATGCAAATGTTGGCATTTCCTTGTCTGTTATTTTAACAGTAATAACTTACAGTATTGTTTGCTTAAAAACAGCTGTTTATATTTACAGTTTTTCCATTGTTTTCCTTTTTATGTTTTTCATTTCTAGTCATAACTTTCATCACATAGAGTTACTTGTACACTATAAAATGTCGAAATTGGAGGCGGAACTTTACAAAACAATATTTCTCAAAATGTCTACTGTACATAGAAACTTAAAAATTTGCATGTTCATCATCTTATCATCATTCTTCTGTCAAATCCTATTGGACCCTTTGCAATACCCATATACAGTACAGTACTTTATTTGTCCTTGACTTCCATTTCTAAATTAGCTATAAACATTTCAACGACAACACGTTAGCTTAAATGTCACTAAATTCAATTTCCAGTTAATTTCAACAGGGAATTACCTCAAATTACAAATCCTATAACTGCTGATCATTTCAATTATTTTAATTACCGGTAGGTAAATTAAAATCGTCTCGTAAAAATTTCTTTTGGCTATTTTTGGCATTTAGGATGTAAATTTTAGTGTCTTAATGCAAATTACGATCATCAACGTTTGGCTCGTTTGAGAAAAATGTCAGTTAAAACTTGGTACGCGTTTATTAAACGTTGGTCATTTTTAAAAAAGGACTGAAAATGACTAAAATTGACAAATAGTTTATTTTAAGTATGACAATCGTCTAATTTTGGTTCTCAACGTTTGGTACGTCTTAATAAAACGTTGTTAATCGTATTACTGCAATTGAACGCAATCAAATATTTAAATAAGTTTATCTTATTATTGTTTATTTTAGTGTAATGTGATAGTTTCTCAATGTTTGGGATTTTAGCACTTTAAGGTTGACTCGTTTTCTACTAACTTTGGTAACCACAATATATTTTATCAAAAATGTAAAAAAAGTTATAATAATAACTAATCTCACCTTGATAACTTACTTTATCTAATCAAATTTATTTATTTTTAAATTTTTTATTTGTTTCTCTATCTTTGGGACGTGCTTTTTTCTTTTGCACTAATGAAATTGGAGCGTCAGTCAGTAAACGTTGAACATGATTAAAATTAAATTAAATTCAGACTAAACAGACTTGTTTTGGCGATTTTTTAAAAAACCAAAATTTGATGAACGACTTAATTACATTTTTTGATTGGAAAATTATAAAATTAGTCAAAACTTGAGAAGAAACAAGAAAAACAAAAGATTTAATTTTAGGTTTTGTAATTCATTTCACGTCTTTTGTATTTTTAAAGTTATATGCGGTCAGTTGAAGTGATAAAAGGCCAATGATTTTCAATTACACAATTATTGACGTAATAATTCTATGATTTAATATGAAAAATCTTGAGATGATGCAACTTCTCATCTGCTTCTGCCATCACAAAGAAAATATAATTTCAAAGTAAAAATTGGATGGGGAAATACTTTTACAATAGGAGGAGGGGGAGAGGGTAAGGAAGGACAATGTACATCACGATCATTAGTCACTTTAGTTCAATTATCCGAACAACCCCAAATTTAACCTTATTTTTTATTTAAAAAAACATTTTATTGCTATGTTGCTAAATACTATATTATTAAAATACAGAACAAGTATAAGGGGCGCTGGGTTAATTTTGTATGCCGTTATTCATTGAGTCTATTACGAACGTCCCCTATTCTTGATTTCTTTTGAAATGTCGCTCATTTTTTTCTTTTTTAGCGATTTCTGTGAATTAATTTGTGTTTTAAATGATTTGCTTAATATCAATTGCAATTTTTTTATTTAATTTTATAAATATTTTTTCTATTAATGACCACTTTTTTTTGTTAATTAACTTAATGAAAGCAGTATAATCAAAAGATGTTTTTGGCTTACCATTGATATTGATCTTGTTTCTTTATTGACAGAAAAGATCAATAAAGAAACTGGAATTATTAGCTTTGCTCACAATACAAATTTGTCTCGTTTCGTTTTTACCAGTATGAACAGTACAGTATACTGTTTATGAACACATATCTTATAAGCACTTTGCACTTATCTTTATAAATATCTTAATCGATTTTTTAATAGATTTCTTTATAGTTATTTTAATTAATTTCTTAATAGATTTTCTTAATGTTTTTTCTTAATAATTTTAATGATTTTTCTTAATATTTTTAATGATTTTTGTATTATCTTAATTAGTTTTAATTATTTATAAATTGTTTTTATTTTCTTTTACTTTTAATGTTTATATTGTTATTTTTAATGATTTTTTAAAATTATTGTTAGCAATTGTTTTGATTTTTTAGTAGCTTTTTTATTTTTTAATATTTTTTACTTTTTTTTAGTATTTTTTAATTTTTTTTAGTATTTTTTAATTTTTTTTAGTATTTTTTAGTTCTTTTTTTTAATATTTGTTTAAAATAATTTTTTTGATTTCTCAGTATTTTGTTTTAAATAATTATTTTTATTTTTTAGTAGCTTTAATTTTTTTAATACTTTTTTTTGATAATTTTTATTAATTTTTTTGAGTATTTTTAGTAATTTTTTTGAATATTTTTAGTAATTTTTTTGAATAT
>JAAFCF010005748.1:14663725-14673945 GCA_013389785.1 Helicorthomorpha holstii | reverse complement strand
TTTTTTGAATATTTTTAGTAATTTTTTTGAATATTTTTAGTAATTTTAATATATTCCAATATTTTAATTAATGTCTTTAATTATTTTAAATATATTTTTTTTTACTTCTTTATTTTTATTTATTTCTTTAATTTTATTTATTTCTTCATTTTTATTTATTATTTTATTCATCATTAATTTTTTTAAACTAACTTTGTTTTTCTAACTTTTATTTCTTAATCCATACTGTTTTTAACAACATTTAAATGTATTTATTAATTTAATATTTTTCATTATTAAAGTTAATAATGTTATAAACAGCTGTTCTTATAGGAGATTACTAATACCAAACAATTTCCTGTTGCCTGCGCCCTCTGTGCCAGTCTCGAAAACATAAAAACATAATAATTTTTTTTTTCTTAAAATCTTTTGAGTTCGGATAAAACACGTCTACCATCTTACCTAAACTTATCTTAGCTAACAACATAATAAATCTTAATGACGTTGACATTGATGTGAAAATGTTGGTGTTTAAAATCATGCTTCAGCTCCACCTCCCAAAATTAACAAATAAATAAAATTAAAAAAAATAAAAAAAAAATCCTTATTTCACTTTTCAACACACTTTTTGAAAATGTTTAAAAAAACTTTATAAAAAGTTTGTAAACTCGTTTTGTTTGCATATTAAATAATCAGACAATGTAATGGCCCGTAATAGTAATTGCAATCACCTGAAAAATGTTTAAATATTATGACATATTCAAGGTTACCATAATTATCCTTGGCTTTCCCATTCAAGTACAAAGAGAAAAAGAAAAAAAAAAATACAAATTAAGACATTTAAGTATCTACTGTAGATAACGATTATGTATTTTTATAAGCAAAAGAAAAAAAAATAATAGATGAATAAAATGAAAGTGTTGGCACGTAGTATTTCAAGGTTGAAAACCAGAAATTAACACTGTTATCAGATGGCTTAGTGAAATAAGACTAAATCAGGACATTTAAAGCGACTACATTGCATTATGTAACTTTTTATATACAAAAAATAAATTATAGGTTCGCTAATTTTCAAGGTTGAGAACCAACGTTTTTTATACTGGTTGATCATAAGATATATGATAACATATGCATAATGGCAAAAAAAGAAACGAGACAAATATGTATTGTGGGCAATGCAATTTATTCCTATTTCTTTATCAGCAATTTTTGCAAATAAATAAACGAGACAAACATCAATTGTAAGCAATGCAATTAATTCCCGTTTATTTTTTGCAATCATATTTCAACTTTTTGAACACATATCTTATTATCACCTTGTTTAATTAATTGTTTTAGTTTAAATTATAGATTTATTTTAGTAGTTATTTTGCTTAAATAGTTATTAATGACGTCATTTGTCTCCTTAAAGAAAAAAACCTAAAACAAAAACAGAAATGAACTTTTTTTGCACGCTAAATTTCAAGGTTGAGAACCAGAAAATGATGATATAATCAATTGCTCCAGTTAAAATTGTTGCATTTCATTGATCTATTTTTTATACTGTATTATTTATTTTTTTTTTCTATTTATTTAGCTGTATTTTTTATGAGTTTTTCATTGACTGGGAAATTCTGGCATTTTGGCTCCGCCCACTTTGTGGAAGAGGATAAATATATATATAAAATAACACACATGAGTTAAAAAAGTTGCTTCTTTATCAAAATCATCTTCATTGGCTCATCATCCGTTGCTCAAAACACACGTTCACACACTTACAAGAAAAGACTTTGTAAATTATTGAAGAAAGAAAAAAAAAAGATGAAGATATTAATCTTATTATTATTTGTATGGACATTTTCAACGTCTACAAATGTGTTGGCTCGACCGCAAAACAATCTGCGCTTTTCACCGGAAAGTGTGAGCAATTCGGTGGATTTTGCCGCCAAATGGAATGTTCCCAGTGCCGTATGTGACAATTACGGTGTCCCACTCCATCCTGAGTACTACGACATCCAGATTAACGATGGCCAAGAGGTCAATGGAAGTGTCATTGTGCTTTTTTTTAACATGGGAATTTTTCCCTACATTGACAGCGATGGCAACTGGATCAATGGTGGAGTTCCTCAGGTAACTTTTATTTTTTTTAAAGGATATTTGTGTTTAGTACGTGAAAGGTCAAAATAAACCACAATTTTAGACCAGAAATGACAGATTTAGTCACCGGAAATACAAATGGTAATTTATTAGTTGGAAAGTCAAATGTGTTTTTGTAATGAGATGTGCAGTACCAGTCGTAGCAAAATGTAGGACAGGTCGTTGAACACCAAGTTGGACCATTTTCAGTTTTTTAAAATGTCCCAAATGGCAGATGGTGCACATCAGCCTAGTTTTGTGGGTCCAGAACAATGATCTGCAGTTATGCAAAATTTATAAGGGCCTCCTATAGACACATTGTAAATTAATATTAGTTGTCAAATTTTGTAGCACAATTATTAAAATATTCAGACTGTCGAATTTAGTGGTCATTAGTCTGAATTTAATGATCTAAATAGCAATTTACGGGTAAAAATTTTAAAATAAGAATCTAGAATGTCTAATTTAGTGAAGAAAATGTCAAATATTTTGGTAAGAACTAAATTTAGAAGGCATAGGGTCAAACTTGGTGGTCATAATGTCAATTGAAGTGGTTAGAATATCAAATTTAGTGGTCAGAATTCCAGTTTAGTGGTCAGAATTCCAGTTTAGTGGTTAGAATGTCAAATCTAGTAATTCAGAGGTCCAATTTAGCTATCTAAATGCCAAATTCAGTGATTCAACAGTCAAATTTAGTGATTCAAACGTCAAATTTAGTGATTCAAACGTCAAATTTAGTGATTCAAACGTCAAATTTAGTAATTCAAACGCCAAATTTAGTAATTCAAACGCCAAATTTAGTAATTCAAATGCCAAATTTAGTAATTCAAATGCCAAATTTAGTAATTCAAATGCCAAATTTAGTAATTCAAATGCCAAATTTAGTAATTCAAATGCCAATTTGGACTAAAATGTCCGTTTAGCTTGATTAAGTCATCCAATTTAACGATCAGAAGCAAATTTTTTGGTCAGAATTAAATTTAGTGATCAGAATGTCAAATCTAGTAACCAAAATGTCAAGTTGGTATTGGTCAGGGTGATTTAGTCACCAAATTTAGTGGTCAGAATACTAATTTAAAATTTTATTAACTAACTTTGATCTAAAATACTAAATTTATTAGAAAAATGATGAATTTAGTATTGAAAACGTTTTAAATAGTAGAATAAAACCGTAATTTTTAAGAGAACTAAATAAACAGGAAATCAAGGACAGTTTTTTATCTAATGTTTTGTTTACATTTGAATATTTCTCATTCATTTTGCTATCTGTACAACTTACTCGAGTGTATAACTTAGTAAGTCTATATCTTGGGTTGAGTTGAGTGGTTTTTATCACTTCAACAACAACAAAAAAGTTGACTTCCTGGATTGAATTGCTAAATAAAATTATTAAAAATTCAAGTTGATTACTGCATTTAATACTGTAGATGACGATATACTGTTTTATCTTCTTATTTACTTTAAGGAATTTGACCTCAACAGACTAAAACTCAACAATCATTATTGAGTAATTAATTAAGTTTTATTTATTTAATAATTGAATTTTTGCAGAATGGAAATTTGACAGCTCATTTAGAAGCAGCCACAAGGACCATTAACAACCTTATACCAGATCCTAATTTTCAAGGTAATTATAACTAACTTACAATTTGTGATCTAATCTTAGGCACACCACTGACCCATATAAAGACATCACTTGAACTCAACTGGGCCACCTAATTTAGCTAGAAAGAGACAGAAAATAGCATTTACTTGCAGAATTTCAACTTATAAAACATTTAAATTTGCCATTACTGACATTTAACTTAACTTTTTGTGCCTAAATTTGTCATTTCCGATAGTTAACTTGGTTTTAAGTGCCTAAATTTGCATTTAATAACATTAGCGTGACTTTCAATACTCCATTTTGCCATTAGTTGCATTTCACTTGAATTCAAGTGCCTAAATTTGCCATCACTGACTCTTAACTTGGTTTAAAGTGCTTAAATTTGCTTTTAATATCATTTGCTTGACTTTCAATGCCTAAGTTTGTATTTTCTAACATTTAACTTAGCTTTTTGTGCCCAAATTTGCCATTTTTGTTAGTTAATTTGAATTTAAGTGTCTAAATTTACGATTATTGACACTTTATTGGGTTTTTAGTGCCTAAATAAGCTCTTAATGACAATAATTTGGCTATCAATGCCCAAATTTGGCATTACTGACACTTTTTCTTGAGTAAATTTGTCACTTTTAAGTGGCTAATTTTGGGGTCACACATGTTATTAATTAAACTTAATTATCACACAGTTAATTTACCAATACAGTATGTGTCCTAATTTAGTACTTAAATTTGTACGGTAACTTATAACCTATATATTTAATCCTAATGGTATTTTTCCATTATGTCATCCACTCATTTCCATCAACATTGTCCTTGCTAAACTTAACTGGCTTTATCATTATTTGTTTTGTTTACTTCCGTTTGTAAACAATTAATTAAACTACCTGTTGACATTGATAAAAAATTAAGTCTACGGTGGTTCTCTCGATTACCTCATTAAATATTGGCAATAAGGTGAATTTAAATGGTTTATTTATTTATGAAAGTCACACACTGTGTTTGTGACATAGTTATTATATTTAATAAAAATAAATAATAATTGAATATTTTGAAATTTTGACACGTATGTGTATTTGTGGGTCACAGTAACCTGTTAAGGTGCATCACAAGGGTCAATTACCTTTCAATAATTACAGTTAGCTTGCATTTATGGAAATAACTCAAAAACAGTTTTAAGTGAAATTTTATAATTTTACTACAATAATTACTGATATGTTAGCAATGTACCCAGAAATTTTAAGATTTTTATCTTTAAAATTGAAATTTTTAGATAATTTTTAAACTGAAATTTTATGTTTTCCATTTTTTGCTTGAGGGACACCCTGTATCGAATGTATTGTTAATAGGTGTTATACAGGGTGTTAATAACTTTCAATTTTTTCTTAGTTTTGTTTATGATGTTTTTGAAAATTGTTTGCTGACTTGTGTAATTGTTTGTTGATTAAATTTGATTGATTTACTGTTTTACAGGCTCTGGGGTGATTGACTTTGAAGATTGGCGTCCTGTGTGGGCGTTGACCGCCGGCACTCAGCAAGTGTACAAAGATGCTTCAATCCAATTAGTACGTCAGCGTCATCCGGATTGGACCGAATACGCCATCCAGAAACAGGCGCAGAGAGAATACGAAGCAGCTGGAAGGTCTTTATTATAAAAGAAAAAAAACCAAAATAATTCAAATGTCACTTACCCTCTTTCTTATATCACACAATATTGAAAATGCATTGCTTTTAATATAACAAAAGGCATAAGTGACATTTGCGTTAATTACATTTTTAGAATGTCACTTATTCCCTTTTTAACATTAAACGTATTACAAATGCATGGGACGTATATAAGAAATAGGTTAAGTGAAAAGATATTTTTGAATTGCTTAAAAGTTGAATTTATTTTTGGTTATAGGGCATATTTATTAGCAACATTGGAGCTGGCAAAACGTCTTCGTCCGAAAGGTCTTTGGGGTTATTATGGATATCCTTACGTAGATAATTACGAGCAGGGAGAAGCCAATGTCTCTGGCCAATATCAACAAGCCAATGACCAGTAAAGATTATTAAAAATTATTATTTCAGGTTTAAACCAGTTCCAACCCCTACTAAAGTCAGCAAAAAACAAGTTATAATAGATAAAAACTTTTCAAAATTAATTAATTAATCATTGTAACCACGATAACTCAATTTAATTTATAATTTAAAATTGTCAATCAGTGACACCCGGTATAACATGCATTTCCAATTAGACAATTACAGGGTGTCAGTTGGAACAAACACACTCATTACTTTTTAATTTTTTTTTGTAGATTATCATTTTTGATTAACAACAGCACGGCCCTCTATGTGTCTATTTATACTTTTAAAAGTGATTTGACCTCTGCTGATCGTGGTCAACAAGTCCAAGGAAGAATTGACGAAACGTTACGTGTACGTAAGGTTGACACCATCCCCATATTTCCCTACTGGTGGTACACGTACCATGAAGTCAACAACGAATTTTTAACACCAGTAAGTTTCAAGTCAGTTTTAGCACCAGGTTTGCTTTTGATTGACTAAAAATTAATGGCTTTTGGTACAGTCGCTTCGTCAAATTTGTCATTTTTTTTCTCTTTTTTTTTTTAGAGTGACATAGAGGCGACTATTGGGACAGTTTATCGTAACAATTTGGATGGTTTAGTAATCTGGGGTGGAAGTGGCCAGGTGAACTCTTATTACAAATGTCGGGATCTCAATAAATATTTAACGAATGAACTAGGACCTTACATAAGTAGTCTAGTTCAGAATTAAATTTTAGGAACCAAAAAAAAAAAAACAGCCATAACAATTGTAAAATAAGTTTTAATTAAACCAAAAATGAAAACATTTAAAATATAATAATCACACAAACAATAAATTAATTTCAAACACAATAGTAAATGATATTTGATTACAAATGGATCCCAGAATCAACGCCTTTGATGCCACTTTTATTTTAAAAGTGCTAAAAAAAAGATTAAAAGGTAACTTTATGTTAATAATCAAACCGAAAATTAAATCAAAATAACTTAAATAAAATAAGCTAAGATTTAGATGGCATTTGTCAGCCGTTCCAAGTTCCAGTGACACTTCTTGTGCTGAAGACTCGTCCACAGATTCAAACTCTGCGACCTGGTTTTCTACAAGCATCTCTGGTGCTGGGACTTTAACTGGAACCACAGAAAAGCATAAAATTTTAATATATTTAAGATTTTAATAGCTGAACTTGTATATCAAATGACAATAAGTTTACTTAATACATGAAGTTAATTATGGTTGTGGATCTTAGAATTTGTTTTGTAGTATGGTTCCAGTGACACTTTTTGTGCTGAGAACTCACCTAGAGCTGCAAACTCTGCAACCTGGTTCCCTGCAACTAATGTACATTTCCACGTTTTTTCTCAGGTGCTGAGATTTCAACTGGAACCATTGAAAAGCATAAAATTTTAATATATTTAAGATTTTGATAGCTAAAATTGTATATTAAGAGACAAAGCTTATTGTGAAGTTGATGGCTGTGGATTCGTTCAATTATGCCACGGCTGCCACAAACAAATGCTCAATGCATTAACATTCAAATAATAACGTGTTACCATAAAAGTAGGATATGTATTTAGCTCAACTTCAGATAAGTTCATTTTAGTTATAGCTACAACCAACAGTTCCAGTGCTGCTAGCTGTTCTGGTGATGGCTGTTCCACTGCTGCTCTGGTTGATACATTACTACTACAGAAATAATACAAGTCGTCACTTTTAACAAATCAGTGTTTTAATCAAAAAAGCTCTTCCTCAATTATCAGTATTACGTCTTAAATTTCTAAATAAATATATATTTTTTTTAATTTTAGTACATAAACTACATGGTCAATCGGTCTATCAAAAGATAACTCATCATCTTGAAACAATGAGATTACAATATTATTATTATTATTTTCTTAATACAGGGAATATCATTTAACGTGAAATCGCTTAACATAAAAAACCCGTTAACACAAAATAATTGTGCAGTTTCGATTATCTTCTAGGTATTTTCAGGCTTTGTATTCCTGTTAACACGAACAAAAACCGCTTAACATGAATAGATTTAGCTTTTTGGGAATGAAAGACATGAAAATATTCCCAAGAAACACGATATCTAGTGAGGAAGGAAGGAAGAAAGGAAGTTAACTTGGCTTGGAAATACCAACATCATAGGAATAGGCAATTTTTGGGTTTACAAGTTTAATAGAAAATGTATAATAATTTAAAATTAGGTTAAAACGTACTAGGGACCAATTTTGTTAAAAACAACTACAGCAGTTTGTTTTTTCTTACCTGTGAAACCACAAAATTTATTTTATCATACATCTGTTGATGCAAATGGTAGACTAGGGGGGGTCTATTGGGTCATATTTTGCTATACTTAACTTCAAATTACTACAATGACTCTACAGTGCTGTCCCTCTACTACTTTCAAATTTGATTTTATCATCTTAAAAAACGTTTAAAATTGCATGTTGTGTTTCACTTTATTTTCGAAATGATTTTTCTATACACAAAATTATAGTTATATACTGTATAACTAAATTAATGTTGTCAATTATAGGTAAACACAATTTATTGTTTTAACATCATTTTTATACTCAATTGTAAACTGAAACCACTAACAATGACCCTCATCATAACGTTTGCTTTTATAATGTTAATTTTTTTTTATCATCATTGTTAATATCAAGTTAAACAATCAAACATTAACTATAATAACGAATTTTTCCATCTCCTTATTACTGGTAATTTAGCTATCATTTTGCTTTATTAATTTTAACTTACATTTTATATGTTTTTAATGGTAATTGTCATTGACGTCATAATATTATACAGTATTAGCAACATATGGCAATTAATACTGGATGTAGTTTTTACAAAAACAAATTATATAAATTTAGTTTTTTGGTTGTTTTTTGACGATTTTTTTTAATGACATCATAAAATCGGACAAGGAAATGTCATTATCAACATGAAATTAATATTTGTAATGTTAATTTTGTATTTGCAATCGTTGCTATGGCAACTAAATCTTATTTTTTTTAATTATTTGTAAACAATCAAAATTTGATTGGTTACCATGGCCACTGAATTAGATTCATTTTTATTTCTTAAAATTTAAATCTTCAATCGTTGCCATGGCAACTAAAACTTATTCTTTTATCATTTTTTTTGCAACCACTGAATTCGATTTATTTTTTTAAATTTAAATTTTAGAACGTTTGCAGACACGTTTATAAAAACAACAAGCAGACGAAATAATGGAAAACCAATGTTTTTTATACAAAGTTTCACTTGCTAAGTTTTTAACTCAAGTTTAACTGAATCAAATAAGACGATTAAACCGGTTGTTATGAGCCACAGTAATTTTTATAATTTACTATTGAAATATGGGTAAATAACAATTCCTTAAAAGGCAATTTAAATATTTTTTTTCTTTTTTTAAAATTCAATGGAAAAATATTGTAATTCATCTTTTCAATGGAAAAGAGATTTGCTTATGTTTATTTATGATTTCCAACGAAACAAAGAGATTTAAAGATTTATATTATTTCCTTACGATGAAAACGAGATTAATGCAGTACTGTACTTATTACCGGTATTCGTATATTTGTTTTTTTTTCTGTGCAATGAAGATTTTTTTCTTTATCTCAAAACTTAAACTTGAAGACTTAAATATTTGATGACGTCATTAATTGCTAAGTAAATAAATCCAATTTAGCCATGACGTTTGAAACCATGATTTCACTTTCAAATGAAAGTTGCTCAGTCACATATTATAAATCGTGGTTTCAAATTTAATCACGAATGTATTAGGGCTAATTAGATAGATATAATTACTAATTAGGATCCCAAAACTTTACTTTGAAATCACGACATAAAATAGGATGTGAATTTTTTTTATATACAGTACATTGTGCAAAATTCATGACTCAAAATAACCTTTTTCATTCATTAACATTTTCAAACTTTCAATTTGGCCATTAAGAAAGTTATATAGGTTTTGTAGCTTTTGCTTGGTCATTTAAATTTACTTTTAACTTATTTCACTTTTTGAATACTTTGGACACTTTGCATTGTGTTTTCTTTTTTATGGTCTTCAAATATGTATTTAATTAGGCACTTCTATGACTTAATATTAAGCATTTAATATCGATTTTAGTGCTGAAGTGGCAAATTTATGTTTGGGCTAAAATAGTAATGGAACGTCTAAATTTGTCGAGAAATAGTCTGAATTTGTTATAAATAATTGGATAAAATAATAAGATTTTTTTAGGTATTCAAAATGGTCTAAATTAGTTCAGAAATTGTCTAAAAATGTCAATTGATTGCCTGTAATGTATGAATTTGACAAATAATTGACTCAATTTGTAATTTGTAAAAGAAAAATTTTAAAGTCTCTATTTTTAAGAAACGGTCTCAATTTGTCGAGAACTTTACATGTACTTAGTTTGTCAAGAAAGTTTCTTAGTTTGTCAAGAAAGTTTCTTAG